>CBVK0101348240.1:0-15037 GCA_900067695.1 Picea abies
ATATATATATAGTACATTTTTTACTGAAAACTTCCGAGACATACAATTTGACTGTCGGTTCCTCATGTCTCTTGTGGAAATATTGTCACCCCATTTTGAATCGGCCCGTTCGCTTTCCATACTTCTCCATTTCTTCCAATTTCTTTCGTGGATCGTCAGGTTGGCGGGTTCAAGAAATATCCAATTCCTAATCGTTGTTTCATGTGCCTGCTCCCTTTTGCAATTAGCAATTACCAATTATACATAAGATCTTATTTCTAGGTATGCAACTACCAAGCATTAACGCTATACTAGGATTTGAGGAAATCTCCCATTAACACACGTTAACCCAAAATTTTCGGATGGTTATATTATCCCTTCCAGGAGTTAATTTCAAAAATCATGGAATGTGAGTTGTCCGTCGTCAAGTTGGTTCGTTCATGAAATTTTCAATCTTTGATTTCGAAAACGAGCCCGAATGACCATTTCCCATCATCATATTTAAAAACTTTCTCTAAATTCCACAAATATACAAAGCGACCGTTGAACTGCCTCATCATGCTCTCTTTCGATTTATAGGTTTTGCAGTCAAAAATTTGGATACATAAAATTTTGCCGTGGAACACTTGTTTTTCTTAATTAAACCCCGTAACCCTATTTTGAATCTCTTCCAACTGCTTTTGAGACCTTGCCATTCGTTCCTTGCTCTCCCCCATCTTTGTGACCTTCTCACTTGTCTATAATAAAAAAAAATGTTTTAATCTATGTGTGTATATATATATATATATATATATATATATCTTGTTTCTAAATATGCAATTATTGACATTTAATTCTAATAGCTCATCATACAGGTACCGTATATATTGTCATTGATGGGCGAAAGGATCAAGGATATCTCCTATTAATATGCATTAAACCAAGATTTGTGGGGGGTTATATTATCCCTTACAAGTGTTTATTTCAAAATCATGAAATGTCGTTCACACATCATGCGATTGGCAAGTTCACAAAACCTCCAATCCTTAATTTCTCTTTGTTGTACCCACCACCTTCTCACTTCTAAACATGGAATAAGTAAGCTTTACATCTAATAGTTCATCATGCACCATGCATACAGATTGTCATTAGTCAATGAAAGGCTCAAGGAGCTTTCCCATTCATAATAATATAACCAATATTTTGTGGAGAGTTACATTATCGGTTACAATTGTTCATTTCAACCATCTTCTAGAGAAAACCAACATTCTCATAGACCTATGGCATCAACTTGACAATAGTTCTATGGAGCTACAGTGAACATCTTTGGGTGCAAGGACCAAAACTTCTAGTGGTCGAAGGCATATTATTATTAATTTTGACATCTAGGATTGCTCATGCAAGCTATGTCCCTCACGATTTTGACTGTAAAGAGATGGTCTCTTGGTGCGTCGATAAATTTATTTCAAATAAAATAATTATTTCATTGCGAGCCCACTCTTTTGTTTCTTTGTCACCTCAGGTCTTCCGCAAGATGTTAAAATTACCAGAGCCGATGTTGACATTCAAAGGACAATATTGCAAATAGTTCCTAGAAAAGAATAATAATGGTTTGGACCTCTTGCAACATTTATTGGAAGACCTGATTGTAATTCCTGAAGATATCATAAGCTTCCAGGTTAGTTCATTTAGAAATCCATTCTGCGAAATTGCCTGGCTATTTAAAAGAATAACATGGCAGGAGTTGACAACAAATGTTTCCCGGATGACTCTTTATGTTTGTATTTCATTGTAAATGAACAAGCCATTTTTTTATTGGGGAAACTTAATTTCCTATGAAATATGTTCCCAATTGTCAAACTTCAAAAGGGAAAAGAAATTTTATATGTCATCCTACTTAGTTTTTGTGATAGCACATTGCTATCAGTTTCCAGAATTGTCTGTCCAAGAATGTCAACTAGGAATTCGACCCAGCAATGCTCCAGTACTAGGCCTTGTGGAAGCACAAGGCTTCCCACTGTTTTTATGAGGTTTTTAATAGCTTCGTGTATGTTTTCAAAAAATAAATGTTTGGACAAGATGCTCCCCGCATATGTGAACATGCAACCAATTTTTCTTACAGGAAGGGGACACTTGAACATTTGGATAATTACATTGTGATAAGGATTTTTGGCTCCACGGAAAAACATTCTCTCCTTCCATTTCACATTACAGACATAATTTTTGTTGCAGAAGTAGTATGCCAATACAACTCCTGGTTGCATCTATTCCAAGCGAAGAGAAAAAAAATAGTTCATTCCTCTACCTTGGAAAGTCGGGGACTTCGTGTTGAAACATGTCAACAAAATTAACGAATTCAAAGCACATTCCAGCAACCTAAACTTGAGATATGTTAGAATCCCAAGAAGGTTCGACCTCGATAAACAATTTTGACAACATTTACAAACACTTGGCTTCTTTGATTGTTTTTTAGAAAAATACCCATCCGAAAATACAGACACTAGAAGAAACACTCCTTATTTTGATGTTGACGACCTAGAAACACTGCAAAGAAACACTAACTTGAACAGGGAGCAGGGGAAAGGACCTGGTGAAAATAGTGTTCAATCGACGAATAACACTCCAAAAAGTACGACATCCCGGAGCATCGCTCCAATAGCCCACCACAGCAACAAAGCAACTCATAGTTATTCAAACGGAGGAGGATATAATTACCCTCCTCACTCTAAAATTTATAGTTCTCACAAGATTCCAATAGACAAGAAGAGGGAAAAAAATGTGGGGCACGCAGAAGAGCCCAAAATTCAGAGCAAGAACATGGAACTTGAGCCTTATCTGGATAGCGTGCTCCACTACCTTTATGAGCCTGGAGGTGCCATTTAGGATAGTCATCCAATGGACATATCTGATACCGAAAATTTTAACTAAGATGAATCCTTCGTGTTCCAAAGTGTTGTTTTTGACATCCAGTCCAAAAAATTGATCATTGAAAAAAAAATGTAAAAAATAAGAAAGGAAAATCTCGTTCAGAGTTTAGCCTTGCGAATATGTGTTCATCCCAAATATGTCAAGTTCACACAATGAGAGGAGATGCACATCATGATTCCAATGGAAGCATCGAAGATGAAAATGCCAGACTGAAGGACCTGGTGAAGGAATTGGAAGAGGCTTTGATTCCTATGACATTGCTTGCCAACCCTTCAGTAATAGCCATGCCTGCCAACCCTGTAGCCAACTTAAAAGGATCCTCCATCATCCTCGCATCTTGTAGAGGATATGTGGAGAATAATATGAAGAAAATAATGGAACTAGTTACTGAGGCGTGGGAAAGAACACAAACCATGAATTCCCTTGGAACCAGAGCACACAGTTTGCTCGAACATTTGTAGGCGGAGTTCAGAGATGACGAACATTTTTATTTGAAGACGATCCTTCCTTTTGGCACCATTTTCAACAACTTGATAGAAAAAAAAAAGACAACAAGATCTTCTGTCCAAAAATCGGATCAATCAATTAAATGCATGATGGAAATAAAAAGTGAAGAACCTGCATCTCATGGTCCAGTCATGTGAACAAGCCATATCAAAGAAAGAAAAATTATTCACAAGGTTGTCCAGAATAAATTTCTCTGAAAGGACCAATGACTTCCAAGACCCCAACTTAATCATCAACTCCTTGCCCTTAACTAGGCAAGACTTCAATAAACAGGTTGATATGTTTAAGGCGTTGTCTTTGGAAAAGTTTTAGAGCATTCGCCAATATGGTTAAGATCACATCCACGACTGGCTAGTCAACTATTCAATACAAAAAAAGGAAATTCATCAAGCTCTGCGTGATCTTTCTAACGTCATCGATGAATTGGAAAACGAACTTTTCAACATAAAATCTGGAATGAGATCAACGTCGCCTCAATGAGAAACTACATTGAAGAATGGCTTGAAAGGGAACTGAAGAAGGTCGTCGATGAAAGGCAATAGGCAATTGCCATGATTCCAATGGTTGTCAACAACATCAATGAAACATAAGCCGCAAGAAAATAACAAAGGGGCTCATATGTACCATCACTGTAAATATACTGATCGCATCCTCCTTTGTTTATCAACCTAGTTATTTCACTTTTCTAAATATAAATGTCTAACATTGATACCTTTCAATTTATTTATTTTTTGCAGGTATTGAAGTCTGTCGTCACCCACTTCTTCTTTCTACAGTCATGCTTCTTGTACATATTTCTCTTATGGTCCATTTGACCCCCTATACAAGTCTATATGACAAACGCTTTGAAATTTCCACTAATATGTTTTCAAATAAAACTGTTTTTTTATCTCCTTTTAAATTTATGTCCTCATACATTTTTATCTTTCAACAGTGTATACTTCTAACTTATTTAATACATTTCAAACTAAATTGTTTCTTTTTCTTCCTCTATGCACAAATTTTATTTTGTTATATACTTTCAAACTTATTTAATGTATTTCAAACTAAACTGCTTCATAATTTTTTTTCTTCCACTATGCAGAAATTGTATTTTGTTATATAGTTTCAAAAAATAAGTGTTATTTACTCCATGGATACCACCTATGCTTCATGCTACTTGTCACATCTTCGTTGCAGTTTCCATTTGTCTCTGCTAACTATGCTACCATGCAGCGTTGTTATTTAACTATTCGATCTAACCTACTGAGTCGATGTGAATATCTAATATGCTTGACTTATGATGTATGGTTGGTATTTATATTATTGCTTCAATATATATATGGTGTATGGTATTTATAATATTATTTACTTTATGATATTTATATTTTTATTAATGATCTGAAGACGAGTTGTCTAGCTTTGTTAACTAGCCAAGATGAGTTGAGTTGATGTGAATATTGTTGTTGATGATTATTTGAATATGTACAGTTTAGTTTTGTTAATTGTTGTTGATGATTATTTCAAGATGTATTGTTTAACTTTGTTAACAGGTCTATGGAAGAGAAAAGTACATATATATCTTAAAAATATTGTCACTTTGTTAAGAGGCCCATGAAATTGCACCATTTTGGAAAAAATATAAGAAAAAAGTGTTTATATATCACAAAATATAGTCAATACATAGAACCAGATGCATTTGATAAATTGTGAAGCAAGAAATGCAGAGAGAAAGAATAGAATAGAAAACAATATATTAGAATGTAAGAAGAAGAGTACAAAATGAGTACATGAAGAAGATATGAAGAAGTACTATGCAAAGGGAAATAACTGAGCTAAATAGGCTCAAGCAAAACAAGAATAGAAAGTACAGCTGGCCAGGACAGCTGGCAATGTACAATCATCCTATTGAGGTTACATTATATTTAACACTCCCTCTTAAACTCAACAGCTACAAACATCAACACTGATTATGCCTTAGTGTTGTCTCTGAAAATAAAAAACTGACTTTCCTAGTGGCTTTGTAAATATATCAGCAAGCTGATCTCGAGAACCACAGAATTGTAGTGCAATATCACCATTATTAACTAGCTCATGTATGGAATGAAAACGAGTGTCAATGTGTTTGATCTTCTTTTGAAACACATGATTTTTAGATAAAGAAATTGCTAAAGTATTGTCACAGAAAATAAGAGTTGGATCATTTTCTGTATGTGACATATCTTGCAATATTCTTCTCAGCCACACAACTTGACAGGAAGCTGAGGTAGCAGTGACATACTCTGCCTCTACAAAAGATATTGAAACAATTGGCTGCTTCTTTGATGCCCATGAGATGAGGTTTGTGCCCAGGTGAAAAGCATGTCCAGATGTGCTTTTCCTGTCATCTAGGCTACCTGCAAAATCATTGTCTGTGTAACCAAAAAGATGATTACTATCAGATTTAGTGTACCATAAGCCAAAATTGAGAGTTTCTGCAACATATCTCATAATTTGTTTCACCATTTTCTAATAAGAATCTTTTAGGGATTCCATGAATCTGGAAACAAGGCTGTCTACATACATAATGTCAGGCCTAGTTGTTGTAATATACAATAAACTGCCTGCTAAACTTTTGTATAGAGCAGGGTCCATTGTAGGGCCTTCATCTTTCTTGCTCAATTTTGTGCCTAGTGGTATGGGGGTTTCTGTTGGATTGCATTCTTCCATGTGAAATATTTTGAGGATGTCTTCTGCATACATTTTCTGACAGACAAAAATTCCTTTGGCTGATTGATGAACCTCAATCCCTAAGAAATATTTCATTATGCCAAGATCTGTCATCTCAAACTCAAATTGCATGGCATGTTTAAAATCAGTTAACTCAAGATTTCCAGTATAGATCATGTCATCAATATATAAACATACAATTAAAATTTTACCGTGCTGATAAATTTTGGTGTAAAGAGTTGGCTCATTTTGACTTCTGCTGAAATCAATTTTGATCAAATAAGTGTCAATTATGTTGTAACAAGCTCTTGTAGCTTGCTTTAAGCCATACAAGGCTTTCTTCAACCGATATAGTTTGGCTAGGTGCTTTTGTACTTCAAATCCAGGTGGCTGATCGACATAAACTTCTTCTTCTAAAAAACCATTCAGGAATGCTGACTTGACATCCATCTGGTATACTTTCCATTTGTGTTAGGCTGCTATGGCCAATAGGGTCCTTACAGTGTCTAATCTTGCTACTGGAGCAAAAGTTTCACCATAGACAATACCTGGTTGTTGTGAGAATCCTTTGGCAACAAGTCTTGCCTTGTGTTTTTCAATCTTCCCTTTTTCATTGAGTTTAGTTTTGTAAACCCACTTGACACCAATACTCTTCTTGTGACTTGGAAAATCAACAAGATCCCATGTCTGATTTTTCTCAGTGGAGTCAATTTATTGGTTCATGTATTGAACCCAATGTGGCTCATTAGTTGCTTCCTTAAAATATGTAGGTTGACATGACATTAGAGCAAAAAGGTTGTGTTGTTCAAAGTCATCCAACTGCTGATGGATTTCTCTCAAACTTTGAGTTCTCTGATTTTGTGGTTCAGAGAATGATTCTCTGCTGGAAGTTGAGTTATCCTGAGAATTTTCAGGTTGTCTTTGTACTTGCAATCTTGGAAGAATAGTTTGAGGTACTTGTTGTCCTGAATTTTCTGCATTTTTCAGAACTTGGCAGCAATGGATTTTGACTGTCCATTTACTGATTTTCTAAATCATTCCATAATTGATTTTTCAAAAATTTTACATCTCTAGTGAGAATTAGTTTCTTGGTGATTGGATTGTAAAGCCTACAAGAATTAGATGTTTCACTATATCCAGTGAATATACATTTCTCACTTCTATCATCAAGTTTCTTCCTTAATTCGAAAGGTATGTGAGCGTATGCTATCCATTCGAATGTCCTTAGATGCGCAACATTGAGCTTTGTCCCACTCCATGATTCTTGGAGGACTTTCTTCTTTAGACTTGTGGTTGGAGATCTATTCAAGTGATAAACTGAGCATGCTATTGCTTCAGCCCAAAAAATATTTGACAGACTTTTCTCTTTGAGAAGTGTTCTTGCCATATTCATTATTGTCTGATTTTTCCTTTCAGCCACTCCATTATGTTGTGGAGTATACCTGGTTGTTGTTTGCATGATTATTCCTTGTGATTTGCAGAAATTTGCAAATTCTCTGGAGTTGTATTCTCCTCCTCCATCAGACCTAAGTGCTTTTATATATTTTCCACTTTGTTTTTCAGCTTCTGCCTTGAATTCTTTAAATTTTGCAAAAGTCTCAGACCTGTGTCTGAGAAAATAGATCCATATTTTTCTGTAGTAATCATCAATAAACATTAGAAAATAAAATCTACCACCTACGGACTTTGTTTTCATTGGTCCACATAGGTTAGTGTGTACTAGTTCAAGATGTTGTTTGGCTTGATTTGATGGTTGTGGAAAACTAGTTCTCTTATGTTTTCCAAGTATGCAAGACTCACATGGGGGAATTTGCTCTTTAAAGATAGGAAGACCTTTGACCATGGAGATATTTTGAAGAATACTTAGACTCTGAAATGGAAGATGTCCAAATCTTGTATGCCAAACCATTGTTTCATTCAGGGTATATGCACTTTGTGCATATGGTTGAATCAGAGTTGCAGTTCTGAGGGTAAGGGGAAACATCCTATTCGGAGTCATATGGATTTCATAAATTAATTTTCTGCTGGGATTTTTGTCATATATTTTGCAAGATGCTCCCTCAAAAAGTACCTTATAGCCATGTTCAATGAGATGTCCTACACTTAACAAATTATGTTTCAGATTTGGAACATGGTAGACATTGTTTATGTCTTTCTTGATGTTATGTTTAATAAGAATAGGAACAGTTCCTTTTCCTTGAACCTTGACTAAGTAATAATTTCCAAGTGTAATATCAGATGAGATTGAAGAATCAATGAATGAAAGTTATTCTTTGTTACCTATGATGTCATTGCTGCATCCACTGTCCAACAACGAAAGATCTTTAGGTTGTTCTTCAGTCTTGTGGCATGAGAGAAACATACCTCCTGAGGTTTCTCCCGTATGATTTGACACATGTGTTATGCCTGAGAGATGATGTGCTTGCTTCTTCCTGCATTCAGATTCATAGTGCCCATAATTTTTGTAGTAATAGCATTGTATGCTTGTTTTGTCATTTGATCTTCTCCCTCTGCCTCTTTGAGGCTGGAAAATTTGATGTTGATTTTGTTGCTATTGTCTTTGACCTTGGAAATTTTGATTCAGATACTGTTGTCTCTTACCTCCACTGGAGTGAGGGTTACTTTGAATTCTCCCTCTTCCTTGGTGATCTCTGCTTCTTCCTATGCCTCTCCCTCTGCTGAAGGAAAATTGAGTTTTGAAAGTATTGGTGATTGACTCATCTGTGAGATGCAGTATGGTCTCATGTGTCAGCAGAGAACCAATTAATTCATCTGTTGAAGAACTTGACAGATCCTTGGATTCAAGGATTGTTGTTACAACCATTTCAAATTTCTTGGGTAAACTTTTGAGGACTTTCTCAACAATGCATTGATCAGTGATGGCCTCGCCAGTCAATCTGATCTGGTTTACGATTCCCATGACTCTAGTCATGAACTGATCCACACTTTCAGATTTTGTCATCCTTAGAGTCTCGAATTGTTTCCTCAAGGTCTGCAGTTTGACTATTTTGACCCTGTCATTTCCTTGGTAGGCTGATTTAAGGATATCCCAGGACTGTTTGGAAGTACCAACGCCTATGATTTTTGAGAAAATCGAGTCATCCACAAAATTTTGAATCCAAAAATTAGTTTTATTTTCTCTATTTTTCTGAGTTGCCTGAGCAATTTTCTGTCGGTTTGTCATGGCGGAAAGGTCTGCTAGATCTGGTTCCACATATCCATGATCCGCTGGATCCCAACACTCTTGTGCTTCCAAGAATGATCTCATCTAAAGAGACCAAAAATTGTAGTTCTTGCCAAGTAGAATCGGACCCTGGGTTGGTCCTAAATTGCTAGATGATATATTTTTAAAAATTTTGTAGAAAAAACAAAGGGAAATTTCGTATTTACCTATCTTTTTTTTCTTAAAAAACCAGGTCTTATGCTTGTTGTAACGAACCGCCTCATTACGAAAACCATTCTAGTGATAGGTGCAATTTTTTTTTTCTTTTGTGTGTGCGGTGTGTGCGCGCGTGTAGAAGTAACGCCAGAGCGGGATGTTACACTTGCTTGCAGGTATTTAGGAAGTGTGAAATTCAGGCTTTCGTGAGAGTCTACGTCACGAGTTTCTGGCTTTGCGAGATTTGACCTCGGGACTTCGTTAGATGAGTCCTTTGAACGCTCCAACTTCATCTTGCTGAAGTGCCAAAGAGGGCTTAACGACCTTGAGTTTGGCCTTAGTCACTGTGCAATGTGACCACATGCCTTGATGTTAAAGCGCTGTCGGTGAAATGAAATTTTTTTCCTTTGGACAACTCAACAGTCCAAGTCTTCCTGTCATCTAATGGTCCAGATCCTTTCGGTATTTCACGAATCAATATTTCACGATTTTTGAACTCTCGTTGTGACGTTCTCCAAACTGCGAACTCCGAAATGCCGATTTTCTGAAATGACTTTAACTTTAGTTAGCCCCCTGGGCTATACCTCTAGTCCACATGACCTCTCCTTATATAACCGTAGTCCTTTTCGGGGTTTTTGCAACTCAACCGCCTGACCTCTTGGTCTTACGACTCTCGAAAAGCCGATTCGTGAAATGTCGATGGCCCTTTCTTTTCAAGACTTTCCCTGGAGGCCTAGATTGTTGCCACGCATCCTCTCAAGATGGACAGTCCTCGTTGTTTCACGATTTCGTGACTTGCGACCCCCTATGACACGAATCCTCTATCAACTGGAAACCCCGGTAGCCGAAATGCCGATGGTTTCCTCGATCTTTGCCATGTGTCTCAGCGAATGGACAACTATGATCGTTTTTCTATTTCGTGAATTGTGATTTCCGGTAGCCGAAATGCCGATGGTTTCCTCGATCTTTGCCATGTGTCTCAGCGAATGGACAACTATGATCGTTTTTCTATTTCGTGAATTGTGATTTTAGGATTTTCGCCATGGAGTGTCTTGACCTTTCGTCAACAAGTCCTCCGATATCCTGAACTCCAAAATGTCGAAATGATGGTGCTTCGATCTGCTGCCACCATTCCTCTAAGATGAATGGCTCACAATCCTCTTAGGATTTCATGATTTCGCGTATCGGGGTTTCGAGTGCAATCTCCTTTTCTCATCCAACTCCTGATCCCCGATTTTGTGATAGGATCAGATCGACGGCTCACAATCTATCTCGATCCAATGGTCCAGAATAACTCGTGATTTCGCAATTCACGAATTCTCATGACAGTCTTTTGACCTTTACACCTTGCAAGTCAGGGAAATGTCGAGATCTCGCCACGTGTCTCTTGATGGGCGGTCGAGATGATTTCATGACTTCACAAGTTAAATTTCTCTTGTGCGCTCCAGAGGACTAAACCTCGTGCACCTTCTCGTTGATCCAACGACTGTCGGTCCTCTACGCAAGATCTAATGGTTGAAATTCTTTCTCCTTTTTCACACTCTCTTCATCCCTTTTGACCTAGATTTCCACCTCAGATCTTTTCGCAGGATGAATCTTATGGCTGTGATGGCTATTCTTTGTGCGTTAGATGTGATCTTTGTTGCATTTGAAGGATTTTTCTCCTGCGGAAAAAAAATTTGTGAATCTTTCAAAGATTTGAAATAATTTCACGAGTTCTTTGTTCCCTACTATAATCTTTGACAGATTTGAGCGATTTCGGAAATGCTTTAAACGCATCTTCTTTCTGCAAATATCTTTCACGAATTTGAACAAATGATTTGAATTCTTCAAGAGTTCCCGCCTCCTAGAGCTCTTCTTCATGAATCTGTGATGATTCTTGAAAATTGTACAAGAATCTTTATTGTTTATTCCTTCTCGGTCTCTGCTTCCTTCTCATATTTCTACTCCTCGAAACTTTCGAGCATAGTATGCTATGCTATGTCGCATGAGCTTCTTACGACGATATTTTGAGAGTATGAATGAACAGCTTCCTCGTGGAAGTTTCCTGTGAGGATCTTTTGAGAGTATGATGGACATCTCTCCAAGCCTTGTGAAAATTCTATGTCGAATGGTCTCAAGATCCATGAAGCTCTGCGCTATTTGAGGATCGTGTTGCTCTCCAACCTGTGTGAAGAAGCTTATTGTTGAAGCTCCGATACCATGATAAATTGTGAAGCAAGAAATGCAGAGAGAAAGAATAGAATAGAAAACAATATATTAGAATGTAAGAAGAAGAGTACAAAAAGAATAGAATAGAAAACAATATATTAGAATGTAAGAAGAAGAGTACAAAACGAGTACATGAAGAAGATATGAAGAAGTACTATGCAAGGGGAAATAACTGAGCTAAATAGGCTCAAGAAAAAAAAGAATAGAAAGTACATTGGCCAGGACAGCTGGCAGTGTACAGTCAACCTATTGAGGTTGCATTATATTTAAGAGCATTGAGCTGATATGAATCTCTCATATCCTTGAATCCATGGTATTTATATTACCGCTTTGTTAAGAGGCCGGAAGGCACCTATACGGTTGCACCATTTGCACCATTCACCCAAAAATATAAGGTTCAAATGTGTAACTTGCTTTGTTAAGAGGCCCATAGGCAATGGTTGCACCATTCACCAAAAAATATAAGTTTCAAATGGGTAACTTGCATTAGTTGTAATGATAGTTAGTTGTAATGTATAATTTTATTTGTATTACATTATTATTTTACAAATTAATTTGAATATGTTTCCCAAATTATAAAATAACAACGCATGGCTTTGCAATCACTGTAGCATGATCTCTGCTCAGGAAATATTAGGGGGTCGAAATATAGAATGGAATATCAACCATCAAAAACTTACATTATAATAATAATAATAAATTTTAATTTCGATGGAAGGTGAAAAACTTTATATTACAAAAAGTATGATAATAATATTAAAGAATCCGTACCATTAATTATAATAATTACCATTAATTATAATAACAATTAATGTTTACTATTCTTTAATATTTATGAAGTTCTGAAATAAACATTCAATACCATTAACACCGTTTACAACAGATGATTCCCATAGATTATAACAATTGTGAGAATCACATGACAATTATAATAATAAATATACAACACCGCCCATTATAAAAATTATGAGAAATGTTCCACAAAACGCAAAAAATTATTATAATAAATATTCAAGGGTGAAACATTCTACAACAAGTAGAAAATTCTAGGAATTACTCAACTGTCCAGGAAGCCATTTGTTTGTCAGACAGTGATTATATATTTGGAAATTTCAACAATTAACACTCTGTCAGAAATTTCAATAGACTATCCAGAAAAAATGAACAGTCTGGTTGAAATTTGTTTGTCAGACAGTGATTATGTATTTGGAAATTTCAACAATTATTTTTAAAATTCTTGTTAGTGTCATTTAGTGAACATCATCCAACCGGAAATTCGACGCGGAATATTGTTATGTCGGGACTAATGTGACGAAGACAAAAGCAAGACGCTATGCAAAAAACAATAGTAAAATGTCTCTTCACTTCCACAAAAGTTATTAACATGTCCGTGGGGTTGGAACTTCGATAACATGTCACTGCCCCACACCCCACAAGCTATTGAATCTAGATGGGGTAGACTAACTAGAGAGAAAACAGACTACCTGAAAGTAAAAAAATGGACACAAATCATTTTACTTGAGGGTTTTTCCTACCCACATACTCAAAAAACTCTACCACTTTTGGATTTGAACATATTATTTTTTAGGAGGAAACAAGTGTTCTTAACCATTAAACTCACTCAAACTATGTGAAAATATCAAAATAACTATTATTACATGTAATAAACATTAAGAAACACTATATTTTAACTTACCATTTATTATAAGGAAAATAAAATTATAAAGACAATAACTCTAAGTAAACCCCTCTCTCTCTATATATATATACCAAAATATCTTTAAAGTACAAATAAACCAAACCAATCTTTCCACCCAAAAAATGTTTTAATTAATCTATTTGTATTATTTATTTATAGATTTAGAAAAATATATTATTTAAAATTTTAATTTAGTAGAAACGAGAGTATCAATTTAATTTAATTTAATAGAAAATATATTATTTAATTTAATTTAATTTTATAGATAAGTTAGTTTTTGTTTTTAGAAAGATTTAGAGAAACCACACTATTGACATGTTGAAGTTTATCTTTCAAATCCATAGCAAGATTCATCTTCACCATTTATAAAGTGAGTAAAAAAGAAGAGAAGAGACAAATACTGAAACTTACAGAAAATGGAAAAACCTAGGAAGAGCTTCATAGAGAAGACTTTCTAGGTTTTTCCACCTTTGATAGGTTTCAGTATTTATCTTTTCTCTTCTTCTTCTTTTTTTACTAAACTTATCTACTGTGGTTTCTCCAAATCTTCCTGAAAACAATCCTTCCCACAAAAATCTTATTAATCAACAAAAATCTTATTGATTAAGTTAGTTTTTGCTATATACAACACTGCGTCCACAGTTGTTTCTCCCAATCCTTCTGAAAACAATCCTTCGCACAATGATCTTATCAGATATCTTATTATTCAACATAAATCTTATTGTTCAAGTTTGTTTTTGCTATAGTTTTTGCCATATACAATATTCCATCGGTTTTTTTTTCTTCCTTCCCATTGATCATCTCGAATGGCCGAGACTTGTTCTTGTTTGAGTAGAAAACAATGAAGTGTCCTCAGTTTCTTCTACCATAAGGAGAGGAATCTTTAAACCTTGAATTCATAGTCAAGAATTAAATTATTTTTTATTATTTAATTTGTATTGTATCTTCATAGGCCATGGAAGAACTAAAGCAGCTCTTATCCTGGTCATTTCTGGAGCTGGAACGAGATGACACAAGGCTGCTTCACCTCCAAGAGATATTGATAGCCAAACAAAAGAATACACAACAACATGTTGTCATGTCTATAGATCGATCTGAGTAGCCCAACAACAAGCTGGTTGGCGAGGACCTTAATGTGGACCCTTATTCGACCTTGCTTTGCGATTCCTCTTCTCATTTTCCTCCAGACCAATTTTGTTGGAATTCGATTCCGACCGACCACTTCGACCTTTGACGAGAAGTCGACCTGCACCAACCTCCGACTTCATATTCAAAGCTAGAGTGTTCAAATCTCTTGGAGTTGAACGATCAACCATTTTGTCACCAGAATGAGCAACAACTAAGTTTAGTCGAACAATAACAGTCAGAGGAGCTACAGCAGATCGAATCCCATCTCCTCACCTCTCCTCCTTCCATTTTCGGTTGCACCCCAACAGCCATGCCAGCCCATCGGCTAGAGTCGCCTGAGGTCAACCTTGAGGTGAGGTAGGGCACCTTGCCCTAGAGAGGTAAGTTGTTGTAGGCCATCATGGAGGCTGAACCACTGTTATAGACCCTGCTCTTGCAATTTCTCTATCCAAAAATCATGTGTTTCACAAGAAAAACAAACGTATTGACACTCGTTTTCATTTCATATGCGAGCTAGTCAATAATGGTGATATTGCACT
>CBVK0101348250.1:0-14885 GCA_900067695.1 Picea abies
AGGATAGTTGTAGGAGAATACCAGTGAGTTGTGGGATTTCTGAGTTGTGAGTGGACAATGGGAGAGAACCCTATTTTGTGGGTTACTAGCCTTAGCTCGGGGGTGACTTGTTGTTTATATTTGGAACAACAAGTCTATGGTTGGGTGGAAATTCTATCCCAAGAAGATGGCTACACAAGTGGATTAAAAGATAAGTGTATTATCTTGTTGTTGTGTTATATTATGTGTTTAATTGCCATGTTTTTACACTAAAAATGAGAACAGTTTTAAATGATGTTGTGTGAGTTATTAGCCACATTCATGTTATTTTAGAATTTTTTAGATCCACTACTACCATGATGACAGTATTTCCTTCAAAATTGGGTAAACCTATAATAAAATCCATTGAAACTTCTTCCCAACGTTGACCTGGTATAGATAATGGTTGTAGGAGTCATGGAGTCTTGATTGTCTCTCCCTTATTCTCTTAGTATACCACACATTCAAACAAAAAATTTTGAACATAATTTTTAATATCTTTCCAGAAAAAATCCTTCTCGATCCCATGGTAAGTTTCCAAGAACCCTCAATGTCCTCCTATAGGAGAAGTGTGCACTTCCAAAAATACCTTCTGATTGAGTTGGGAATTATTACATAAATATAGGATATCATGATACCATAGAAAATAATTCACTGGGGTCCTCTTGTAGTTGTTTAATTATCTTACATACCTCTTGATATTGCTTCCATTCTATCCTTGCTTCTTCCACTCAATCAGATTGCGGAATAAAAATTCCACATAATGAACCCTTCGTTTCTTCTTCTTTCCTTGAAGGTTCACCTACCACAATATTATGTTTTCCTTTCTCATCAATAATTTCAAAGTCATAAACTACATATGTGTAACCCATTTTTGTTGTTCTTTTGAAGATAATTGTTTCAAAGTCATGATCTATTTTTACTTTGAAGTGTCTTCCTATTAGGTAAGAGCACAATTTATTAACTTCATTTAGTATGGCCACCATTTATTTTTCATAAATTAGTTTGAGATTTTTTTTTCCTTTAAGTTAGTTGATTTAAAAATAAAGGGGGCTTCCTTCTTGCATAAAACTGCACCAATTCCATGGTCTGAGGCATCAAACTCCACAATAAATGTTTTTGTGAAGTCGGGTGTGGTTAGGACAAGAGTTGTGCACATAGCCTCCTTAAGGTTTTAAAAATATTTGGTTTCTTCTTGAGTCCAAGAATTTTTTTCCTTATTTAATAATTTTATTGTAGGTGACACTATTTGACTATAGTCCTTGACAAATTTGTGGTAATATCTCATCAATCTTAAGAATCCTCTACATTTCTTCAAGGTTTTCGGAATTGGTGTTATGAGCCAAAGGGGGAATATATAGGGTTAAATATATATGATATGACCATAAGAGGGGTAATATGTGGGGATAAATGTACATGTAATGTGTAAATATATATGTAATAGGGTTGGCCTAATACTAAAGGGGCCTCACATGTAGGTGTGAATATGTATATATAGAGATCATGTATTCATTATTAGAGGAGGTGAATTGTGATGTATAAATATATTTCGTTATGTGGAGGATATTCTCCTGTTCTTTAAAGAGTTACTGTATAACTTATCTATCTTGGAGTTGTTATCCACACTCACATTTTTTACATGGTGTGTACTTATGTTTTTTTATGATATCTTAAGCATTTGGAACATAAAATTTGGTATCAGAGCATTGATCCTAGGGTTTTTCTTCCAAAAATAAGTCATCTTAGCATTTTATCTAGAATTGTGTTTTGGGGCCACCTCATAAAGAGAAACTTGAAAGATGTTTATATGAGATATCAATGTACCTGGGGTACAAATTTCAACTTATGCATCATTATACTTTCATAGATACACCCTGTAGAAGATAAGGTTTTTTACTAGTCCTATAACTAATCTCAAACAGGTGTTCCGGGTAAAAACATCATAATGCATTCATAGAGGATCCAAATTATGTGATACCAATTGAATTGGAAGTAGGAGATTCCACAGTATGTTTAGTGGGAATTTTAGAATCAATTATCCAATATTGGATGTAGGTAATTATGTTCAAGTTCTCTCTTAGGAATAGGACAAAATTCAGCAAGGTTTGAGAAAGTTACCAAACTTTTATTTGGCACGACCAATTTTGGTCTGACCTATGGAATTGTAGATAAGAAATTTTAGAGTACTAGTCAAAATTCCAGACTCATAGAGGCTGAAATTTCATAAATACATAAGAAGGAAGGTCGTCCAGGAGGATAGGATCCAAATCAGAGTTTCAATGGTATGTTTACTTAAAACTATCATAACTTTTGATTGGGATATATGATTGAGTTGATTAAAAAGAAATTGGAAAGAGAAAACATAGAATAATATATTGTAACAAGGATTATAACTATTTGATATCATTATTCCTAATCTATTGAATTTGTAAGTTGAGGATTGTGGTTAGAAATCAGTTAAGAATCAATGGAAATACCTAAATTTACAAGAGATGAAGATAAAGATGAAACAAAACTCGTGGAATAGTTGAGGATAGTAAAATAAAATTGTAAGACTTGTTTTAGGGAAAACCTTAAGTTTGATGATGAAGCTTTCAAATAGTGGTATAGCCTTGACGAAAGTACTAGACAAAGCGCCACATGGGAAGCATTTGAAGAATTTTTCTCAAACAAATGGATTAAGGACTTAAAAATGGAGGCAATGTATAGAATTAAAGATGAATTAAAATAAGAAAAGGAAGAGATTAATAAGAAGGGTTGGGATCTATCTAAAATATGATCTCTTAATGAATCACTCATTAAGGAGGTTAAGAACTTAAATCAAGAAAAAAGTAGCAAACAAAAGTGGGAAAATGATGATTCAAGGGAAGTTTTGAAAAATAAAGATGAAGAGATATGTAGATTACGAATTCATAATAAAAAACTATTGGATGAGGTTAAGATATTGAAAGAGGAAAAAAAGAATTGTCAAAATCAATAAGAAACAAGGATCTTTGATGAAGAATCTACCAAAATAATTGAAGATAAAATTTGCAAGAAGGTTAAGGAATCCCTAAATATTGATGAGGTAAAACTGGAATTGCAATCTAGAATTGAAGAAGGATGTCAGAATTTGATAAATGGGGTGACATTACAGCTTCAAAAGGAGAAAGAAGACAATATTCAAGAAGGTCGCTAGAAGATACTTTAAGAAGTTGAACTTCATCTAGAGGATGTACATGCCAAATATGATGGTATTATATTCAATGATAGATTAATCAAATACAAATCAAAGAGGATAAAGGATTCCATTGTCTCTGAAAATAAGATAGATGAAATGGGTGTGCAGAATAAATAAAAATTGTCAAATGTGAAACCATATTGACACCCTTATTATCAGAAAAGATTTCACGGAAGACAAGAATATCAATACCAACATTATCAAGGAAGAATATGGAATAATCATCAATATTCATGGAATATGGAATCACAAAAGGAAGAATATGGAATAATCATCAATATTCATGGAATATGGAATCACAAAAACATTATTCAACAAGATATTATCATAGACCAACATCTACTACAAATTGGAGAAGTTTCAACAACTATACATGGAATCAAGGGAAAGAAAAATATGAAACAACTAGCCACCAAGGATTACGATTGAAAATAATTGATTTTGGATAGATGTATCATCATCAATGGAAAGAATAATGTAGGAACATAATAAAATCATATTACTTGGTTTCATCACATGTGAATCCTTTAATTACAAATATTTTTGAAGGATGGTACTATGTTATGACCCAAATGGGGAATATATAGGGTTAATTGTATATGATATGAAGGGAGCATATATGGGGATAAATGTACATGTAATGTGTAAAATATATATGTAATAGGGTTGGCCTAATACTAAAGGGGCCTTATGTATAGGTGTGAATAGGTATATATAGAGATCATGTATTCATTATTGGAGGAGGTGAATTGTGATGTACAAATGTATTTGGTTATGTGGAAGAGGTTATCCTATTATTTAAGGAGTTATTGTATAACTTATCTATCTTGGAGTTGTGCTCTGCGCTCACATTTCGTACATGGTGTGTAATTATGTTTTGTTATGATATCTTAAGCATTTGGAACATAACAATTGGTCATTCCCTCATACATTTAATTTTGTTAGGGTCCACTTTTACACCTTCATGAGATACAATATGATTTTGTTTATTTAAAGGTTATGATAGTTTATTAATAATTTTAGGGTTTCTTATTTATAATTGATTATTTAATATTCTAGGGTTTAGTTTATAGGTAAATTAAATTTTTAATTTTAGGTTAATATAATAAGAGGTTAAGGTGTGCTTGTTTTGGATTTAATATTAGGGTTTCTTTTGTTATAAGGTAAATAATGGGTTCCAATTAATTTAATGTTGTGTACTAAAGTCTTTATTAGGAATAATAGGTTCTAGGGTTAGGTTATAGGTAGTAAGTAATTTAAAAGATTAGGGTTTCTTATTTGTAATTAATTATTTAATGTTCTAGGGTTTAGTTTATAGGTAAATTAAATTTTTGATTTTAGGGTTAGGTTAATATAATAGGAGGTTAAGGTGTGCTTGTTTTGGGTTTGATATTAGGGTTTCTTTTGTTATAAGGTAAATAATGTTGTGTACTAAAGTCTTTAATGGGAATAAAAGGTTTCAGGGTTAGGTTATAGGTAACAAGTAGTTTAAAAGATTAGGGTTTTCTTTTCTTGTTTATTTTATATTGGGCCCATTTTTACACCTTCATGAGATACAATATGACCCAAACCCCTATGGCACACTTGGAAGGCTTTGCATAAAGTTGTTGCTCTTCCAAAAGTTGTAATACTCTATCAACATGTTGTACATGCTCTTCCCAAGATTTGTTGTATATTAGTATGCCAACAAAAAATACTAACCCAATTTTTCTAACGAAGTGTTTGAAAATAGAATTCATCAAGCTTTGAAATGTTGAAGGTGCATTAGTAAGTCCAAATGGAATAACCAAAAACTCATAATGACCTTCATGTGTTTTAAAGGTTGTTTTGGGAATATCTTCCTACCTAATTCTTATTTGATGATATCACGAACAAATATCCAACTTAGTAAAGAACTTTTCTCCATGCAATTCATCAATGACATGAATAGGAAACTTATCTTTGATGGTCATTTTGTTGAGTTGTCTATAATTTGGAAACATATGCCATGAATCACCCTTCTTCATAATCATCACTACTAGTGAAGAGAAATAACTTTGGTTAGGTTGAATGGTGTCAAAATCTAACATTTCTTGGATCACACGCTCAATCTCACTCTTCTATGCATATGTATACCTATAAATCCTAATGTTAGGTGGTACACTTCTAGGTTGCAAATGAATACCATGATCATGATCTCGATTCGGTGGAAGACTCTTCGACATATCTCCAAATACCTTGGAATTCTTGTTTATAACCATTTGGATATCCATTGGAGTGGAGGATATATATGTTTGAACATCTAGTGAGAAAAATTGTGTTATTACACCATAATGTCCATGTTTTAGTAATTTTGTCATGCTATTAGAGCTCCTCACCTTAGAGAGCTCCCTTGGATACCTCTAATCTCAATTTCCTTGTCTTCTAAGTAAAATCTCATGAAAATGTATTGAAAATTAAAGGCCATTTTTCCCAATAATTGTAACCATTAGACCCCTAATACAACATCAACACCACTTATTTTGATGGGATTCATGGGACTATCCAATAAATACTCCCCCATATTGAGATTAATATTATGGAAATTCCTAGAATAATTTATGGTACCTTCATATGCAATCATTTATTGAAACTCTAGTGCTATAATTACAAATCAATTGACATCTTTTGCTAATTTTGAATGGATGAAGTTATGGGTACTACTAGAATCAATAAACATTGTTACCTTTTTATTTTTTATGCATCCTTGTATCTTGAGGGTTTGTGGAGTACTAATGTTGGCCAATGCATGACAAGATATTATTGGAGTAGTCTCTTCTATATATAGATCTTGTGATTATTACAATTATTTATCTTATTCCTCTTCACAATCTATGTAGAAGAATTTTTTATCACCGCATTTATGCCCCTTATTGTACTTGTTGTCATAGTTGAAACATAGTCCCTTTTCTCTTATTTCAACAATTTTCTAAAGTTTCAACCTTTTCGGTTGATTGAGATTAAGAGAGAGGAAATGGTTCTCTCTCTATATATTAGTATGTAATGTTCCCTAGCTCGACCAAGAAACATTATTTGTAGATTACACATAAAAATCAAAATTTCTACTAATTCATTTGTTATAGCTTACCAGCTATGATTTATACACACTCTTAACCATATTTTTATACCCATAATTAAATGCATCTACAACACTCTAAATAATTGTTAATCCATATAATAACTCATTGATAGCAACAAATGAACCATTCACCTACACAGAGTTAAGCACAACAATTAAACTCGTGAAATAACTCAGAAAGAGATAAACAATTATCTTTTAAAACACTTTTGCAACCAACTTCTTGGGAAATACGTTCCACCCAACCATAGAATTGTTGTTCTAAATCTAAATATAAATTCACCCCTGAGTCGGGGCTAGGATTCCACAAGCAAATTTTTCCTCTCACAGTCCCTTCATAGCTCACTAACACACATCCTATTGGTATTCTCATACAACTATACCAAATTTCCTCCAACTCTCTTCCTCTTGACCAGTCCAACCCAAGGAATGTACCCCTTCACTACTATCAGTTCATAGGGAATCCAATTCATTTATTAGGGTCTCTTTGTCTTAGGTATCTAGGAATCTCTTTATTTGGAACTCAAGGGAACTCACTACCAGGAAGAATTACTAGTAACCAATAGAAAAACTTGTTGTTATAGTGAAACTCACTTAGGAGTTCACTCTTCAGGCCTAACAACCAGTTTCTTCAATTTCCATCTCGAAAACACTCCACATATGCTCCATAATTAACTCATCCTTCTTTCTCTACCTCTTGTGCTCTCTTTTCTTGGTCTCTACTTGTTGTTCATCCCAAAAACTACCTAGTTTCCCCATATGAATTTCCTCTATTTTACCAAGAAAATTGATTTCTCACTCTGTTGAATGTTTTTGCTTCAGCCCCATGATTTCTAATAACTATAGGATGTGACTCTCACAACCACCATCTTACATGAGTTTAATGATTAGGCTCTCAAACACTCAAACTTAAAATAGAAGATTTCCCCAACTGATAATAAAATTCAGAAAAATGGGTTTGGATTAATATAACCAATCATTTATTTTCCCCTTGTACCCCTCTTATACACTCTCTTCTCTTGTGGAAAACTAATCCCCCATCTTTGTCCATATTCCCAACAGCTGGTATCACATTATTTTTATTTAAATCAGAAAATTCATTTCGCATATTACATCACTTGGCCATAGCCACATTCATATCTAAATTATGCATTAATTAAATTGGGTATTGTAGTGGGTATTTTACATTCCCCCTCCCCTAAAATTTTACATCGTCCTTGACGCACAATACCATGCCAAAATACATATACAAATTTACATCACAATACTTAGAAAATCAAACAAAAAAATTCAATGTTTACCCTCCAATAACAATACCAACCATAGTATCTCATTCTTCTCACCCTACTGACCCAAATAATGCATCCCCTTCACTTCCTTTAGTCCATTGGGATGCACCATTATTTTATCAGGGCTATCAGCAAAAGTGACCAAGAATTTATGAGATGTGGTTCCGGAAACTAGCTGCCCAAAATGGAGTACATTTTCAATTTTTGTTTTCTTCAAAAATGACAAAAATTCATAGGTATTCCTCCCACATAGTTTCCTCATGCTCCCATGTTGCATATTTTGAACCATAAAAATTCCATTGAACCTTTACCAACCCTATGACTTTGTTCCAAAGCACTTTGACATTCTAGTACAGGATACATACTAGGTCCACCTGGAAATACCCTTCATTTTCCACATGGATCACAATCCAATCAATTATGTGGTTAGGATTAGGAACATATTTATTTAATAATGATACATGAAAAATACTATTCACTCTCATGGATGAAGGTAATGCTAGAATGTATTCAATTGGCCTTGGCGTTTCTGATATTTTGAAAGGCCCACAATATCTTGCTACCAAACTTGGGTACCATCCAAATCTTATAGAATTTCTTTTCATTTTCACTTTAATAAATATATGTTCTCCTACTTTATAATCCATGAAAATTTTGTTCTTGTCTGCATGATTTTTCTACATGTCCTTGGAAGCCTTTAAATTCTTCTTGATCTTTATCATATGCTCTTCCATTTCCTTTAACAAATATATCCCAATGATGGCTCTGTCCACTGGGTTATCCCAACTCACTGGTGTGCTACACTTCCTACTATACAAAGCTTCAAACTGACTCATCTTTAATGAGTCTTGATACCCATTAGTATAAGTAAACTCAACTAAGTGGATATAGTCTTCCCATTTTGATAGTTGATCCATCACATACATACTACTGGTCCTATTTATTTTCTCATCTGACTCTGGGTGATATGATGTACTAAGATTTAAATTTGTTCCAAAGCCTTTGAAAAAGCCTTTCCATAATTTGGATGTAAACTCAGAATCTATGTTTGAAACTATTGCCTTAGGAACTCCATGTAGCCTGGAAACTTCCTTCATGTAGATCTCTACAATATTTTCTTGTTTGTGTGTTGTCTTCATAAGAAAAAAATGTGTTTCCTTAGTCAATTTTTCCACCACCACCATGATGGAATCATGATGCTTCACTATTTTGGGTAGCTTTGTAATAAAATCTACCTTGACCACTTCCTACTTATATTCTAGAATGGGAAATGGATGTAGCAGCCCTGTTGGATGTCTGTGCTTTGTCTTTACCTTCTGGCATTCTAGACATTGGGCTATGTATTCGTTGATTTTTAGATCGGTTAAGGTCCAAAAAGAAACCTCACAAGGATACAAATCCCCCTGCTTTTTCATAGAGGTGGTACTCCTATGTGTTTTCTTAAAGACAAGTATTGATATATTCATACCAAAGTATCAAAATGGGAGAATTCTAAATAGAAAACCCCAATATTTATCACTCAATGAAAATGTAAAATATTATTGATTAAAAAATAATATACATTCACAAAAAAATATTCTTGAGAAGGGGACCAGGAATATTCAAAGATTAAAATACATTATATGCAAAAATAAATAAATATTACATAAAAAACATTATTATTCTCACGTCCATCACAATATAATAATTTTGATCACATTCATGGGAAAGAAATACAAAGATCCACAATTAAGAGAACTTTAAAAGAGTTTTTCATTCAAAATTGGAAAGAATATGATAAACAAACTTTAAATATGCTATGCTCAAAAATTTAGAGTTCAAGATATCATTAAAGTTTAACCCCAAAATTCTCTGGGATTTAAAAATAATAATAATAGTCTTTAACAGTATCAAAAATAAAAAGTCTATTCGTCTAGAATGGATTGGTATTGGGCTCCTGTGGACCATAAAGAGAAAGTGGAACATGGTTGAACCTGAAAATAAGACAGAGAGAAGTGATCATAAATTGGTTATGTTTTCTCAGGAATGACAAGACACAACTGGAAGATTCTTGAACGAGAAGAGAAAAAGAATAGAAGAGGATGTGATTAGTTTACTCATTGTGATGGATTTCTCTTGTTTCTATCTAGTGGCCAATGTTCCTTTTATATTCTCTTTTGTTGCAATTACATGATTGGTACCAACCAAATCTGCTTGATCTTCTTCAGTTATTTTGATTAAATCTTTCTTTAACCAATTCTCAATGTAATCCTTGATAGGCGCAACCATTATTTCTTGTCTAACTATAATCTTTAATAATGTGCTTTTAATATCTCTAAAGTGAATTGAAATTTGGTGTAACGTATCTTCAATATATTCATTTTTATTAGCATAGTTAACTGGCCAACTTTTGACTTCTTGCTATGTGTACTTGGTCAAATTGTTAAATTTTTCTATTGACATGGCCTTCAATATCTCCATATGTTCTTGAAATATAATCTTTAATAATGTGCTTTTAATATCTCTAAAGTGAATTGAAATTTGGTGTAACGTATCTTCAATATATTCATTTTTATTAGCATAGTTAACTGGCCAACTTTTGACTTCTTGCTATGTGTACTTGGTCAAATTGTTAAATTTTTCTATTGACATGGCCTTCAATATCTCCATATGTTCTTGAAATTGTTCTCTTGTCATAATCATAGAATTTAAAATTAATTTAGGGTCTTGAACTTCCCCGGTAGTTCCTTCCAAGTCTAACTCAATCAACTTCAAATACAACTCCCCTTTTTTGACACTTAAAGTGTCACAATCAGCCAATATTTCCTTTAAAGTCTTTAATCTCTTAAATCGACAAATTTTTAATTGTTTTATACTAGTGGGGGATGGTAAATATTCTTCCTTTATTTTTAGTTAATTTATACCCGATACTTTTAAGACAAATGTAATAACAACCTCTTTATAAAAACCCTCATCATTCTCGATATTGTCCTAGAGGTATTGTCTTAGATTTGTAAGTCTAGACCCCAAAGAAACAAAACTATTCACCAATTCCCACGCTTCAATAATTAGAGACCTTATTTTATCTATGTTCTCCCAAATATACCTTTTGATAACACCAAGTGGGATTGATGTCCCTATTAATTTTGAACTTGAATCTGGTGTTCCATCAAAATTCCTCCAATGCTAAACAATGCCAATTAGGATGGAGAATATGGGTGGCGGAATCAAGGAATTCTCAAGTTCTATAATTTGACTTTTCAGAACTACATTTTCATTTCCCAACTCATTAACATAAAATTTAAGGGATTCTCTTGTAACTTCATGGATACTTGCAATTCTAGAAGGTGGTACCCCATTGAGATGTAATTATGAATTAGATTTTCCTTGGACCTTTTTATTTTTTGAATATATTCTTTCAAAGATTAATTTCTTTGAATATTTATCATATAGATAATTGTACACAATCTAAGATTCTTCTTCGAATTAAATCGGTTCCTGTGTTTCCAATTCAGCTGCAACTTCCTGACTTTCTTGAAGTCTTTTCTCTTCATAGGGAAATTCTATATCTTCAATGTTGGCATCCAAATCCATGCCCTCAAGAAAAACTTTGTCTTCATGTGTGACCTCCTCTACTTCTTGTTGATTGGTTTTCCTTTTTCTTTTACTTGTTATGGGAATTTTATGAGGCCATTCCAAATTTCCCTTAGGAGGGTTTTGATCTCCTCCATCATCAGAATCATTAACTAAAGACTTATTTTGTTCTTGTGTTGTTGACTGAGATTTTTTTTTGGGTGGGACACTTCTATGAGATACATCAGGAGAATGAGTACTTATTTCATTAACAACTCTTCCACACTACCTTTGTGGTTCATTGGTACTAATAACAGTGTCAATATCTTCAATAAGAAATGCATCGGGTTTTTTTTCTTCATATTCCTCTTATCCAAACATAAAAGTGTTTTCATACGAGACAATGTAACCCAAAGAAATCATATGTTTCAACGAAAATTGATTTGGGTCAAAACCTTTAATTTCTTATGCCTCCTTTATATAAAACTGATCAAATTGTCTTGCATATTCATCAATGTTTGCAACATTTTTCAACACTATTTCACCGATTTTCCATGGAAGGGGAATAAATTTATTTTTCCTCCTTTCATGGAAAAAGTGATCCCAGAATCTATACTGATTACAAACTTCAATCACAAATATCTTGTATGGTACATAATATGACAAGTAAAAAGGCCTTTCTCGATAAAAATAAATTCTAACAATTCTATAATGGTCCATCACTTAGAAACTTCCTCTTTTGTCCAAAAATGTTGCATCTTCCAAAGAAAGTATTGATGTACTGGATCCAAATATGAGTTTCTTAAAAGAAGAAACAAATGAATTATAGACTTTGTAGAAATGATACATTTCCTTCTACTTCCATAAAGCAAGGTACCATGTATGAACTGGGTCAATTTTACAATTGACCTACTTAGCTAAATGTTGTCCTTTAAAAACATGTCAATATTTTATATAAAATATTAAGTACGAAGACATGTAGAACTTCTTGTTCTTATTAAAATTTGATAATTGGAAAGATATTTCTCCAAAAATGATCTTTGACCAATCAAAAATTTATTTCTCGTGAACAGAAAAATGTAGAGTATACAAAGATAAACGAGGAACGATTGTAGTCGATTCCTACCCAACTACCCTAGCAAAGAGCCATGCCATTTCTCAGTAGGGGTATTTTAACAGACTAACCTAGATGGTTGATAAATCTTAGGGAATTATTACCGGATCTTCAAGATATTGTTGCAAAAGATCCCACCCACCATTCTTATCCTTCATGAAATCTTTGGCTTTGTCACCTTTAAAATTCATTTTTGGGTCTGGTAGCATGAACATATTCTTGAAAGTTGAAGGTGACAGAGAAATTGGGGATTCTCCTTATAGTTGAAAAATCCTATGGTTCTTGTCGAATTTATCTATACACCACATAACTAGCTCTTTAGCATCAAAACCCTCTAGAAAACAACCTGCTTTGGAAATACTTGATGTCCAAATATAATTGGAACTTCTCTCTGCTAGATACAATCTAGAGTGATATTTGTATGCTTTGGACCAGTAAATTTTTTTATCTTCTCTTCCAAATGTATTGATGATATCTCCCCAAAATCTTTCCTTTCTTCTCGCCATCATGCTTAATGGATTTGGCGGATTATGTATAGACCTTTGGAACATTAATACCAAATAAAAACCCCTTAAAAATATTATACATCAATACTCTTCTTTCGAATAAATATTAATATGAATCAAATTTGAACTAATGGTGGATTGTCTTGAGAAGGTCGCCATTAATAATGATTTTTTGAGATTTTAACTATTTTTTATTCTCCTTAATATTTACATTTAATATACCTCCAGGAGAGTGACAAGAGAAAAACATATTACCGTAGGCAGAATAGGATTAGATGTGAGTAGGAATATTGAGCACAAACTCATGGAACCATGGTGAATAGCTTCAATAAATGACTAAGTATGATATTTGGATTGGTCGGACGAACAAGAGAAAATTTTTTTGAAGAATTATTATATGAATGGCAAACCTGTGGTGAAGTGTTGAAAAATAAGCTAAGTATCATGAAGAGTATGGGCGAATGGATGAGTCATGGTGAGAATCAAATATGTCAGTTGAGTGAACTAAACCCACGCTGAAGTGTTAGGAAAATTTCTAATTATGGTGTGAAATGAGGATTGTGAAACATGGTGGTGCATTTTGGTAATGTCAAAAATTTAGACTTGAATGAGAGTATGTAATGAACCCGTGAAAGACTTGAAATAATCTAAGTGTTAGTGCAAAATGGATATGGCAGAATGTGATGGGTTCATTTTGGAGGAAGAAGAACTTTGTGCAAGGATGGAAATGATTCATGAACCCGCGAAAAAATTAAAAAAAAAAAATCTAAGTGTAGGAAAAATACAAAATAAATTTAATGGAAGAGTTAGCACACTTTTGGTTCAACAACTGGATCCAAATAGCTCCAACGATAACATCCTTTGAGTTATCGAGAATCCAAAATCTCAACCATTGGGAATGGAATCAATAAAAGAAAATAAAAACAAAAGTTTTGAAAATATGCACAAAGGAAAGAAAATTATGTACAGAATGAGATTGAAATTTTTCAAAAGAAGAAATTTTTTAGTTGACTGGAAACATTTGCATTGCCCCTTTCATATATTTTAACAGATAATAATTGTATCCAAGAATTTTTTCAATAATATATGGACCAATCCACAATACTTCAAACTTTGTATGGAGAGATGATTTTTCCTTGGCTTTGTTCCACAATAATACTAGTTGCCCCTTTTGAAAGTATTTTTCTGAAGTGATTTGATCAAAATTATTCTTAATAACATGTTGTCTTTGGGTCATTTTCCTTAATGCCTCATTTCTTTGTTCTTCCAATTGCGTCAACTGATCATTTCTTCTTTGTAGAGGAGAACATTTGTCTAAATATTCAATGTTGATAGCATATGTCAGAGCATGCAACTCCAAGTGAATGGGAATTTCAACTTATTTTCCATACATCAGTTTATATGGTGATGATATAGTGATGTCCTTTGGTGTAAGTGGGATGACCCATAATGCATCAATTAATTTTGTATGTCAATTCCTCTGGTTCACTGCAATTGTCTTTTCAAGAATATGGATCAAAGTTTTATTTTTTTATTCAGCTAAACCATTTTCTTGGGGATAATAGTTTGTTGATTGACCCATCATGATACCGAATTCCCCACAAAATTCGGTGAACTTTTATCCTATGAATTTTGACCCATTGTCGATTATAAAATTTTATGGCACCTCGAATCTTAACAAAACATTTTCTTTAAGGAAATTAATGAGCTCTTCAGAATCTTCCTTTTTGAGAGAAACAACCTCTTACCACTTGGTGAAATAATCAGTTGTAGTGAGGATGTATGAATGGCCCTTGCTAGACTTTGGATTGATGGGTCCAATTAAATCTAGTCCCCATTACGTGAATGGTTCTTCAACTGTTACAAGATGCAAAGGAATTTCTTCTCTTTTCATTTTTTCAGAGAATGTTTGGCAAGAAATGCATTTTCTAATATGATTATTTGAAAATAGTATGTCAATAGGAACCAGCTCTTGTAATTATGTGTAGTAGCTATAGATGAAAAATTTGTGCCAAAAACACCTTCACGAAATTCTTGAAGAACATTTTGTGTTTTTTTTTTAAACAATACATCTCAACAAAATTCCATC
>CBVK0101348301.1:0-22051 GCA_900067695.1 Picea abies
ATATTGCTTTGAAAGCCCCCCAGATTTTGAATTCATACAAGGTCTTGGATGGGTTAGGAGATAATGAGAATGAAGAGGAGATGGTCTTCATTCCCGCTTTTTCCCAATGAAGATTACCTCATGGAATGTCAGCGATTTGTTAAAAAACAGCAGCAGTTCAATGCCTGAATATATTGATTCTCCATATTCATCCAAGAATAACAGCACCTCAAGAGATTGCGGTAGAACTGGGCAGGGTGAAAAAGGCAATTTAGAAAGCTCAGACTGCTGGGAAAATCCAAACAAGCTTTACAGATATCCAGCAACATTGTGAAATTGTACAAGTGCTTCATGGTAAATTTGAAAAAATATAGTTCCACATAAAGATGCATTGAAAACGTCACACTAAAGTCTTGGCTAGCCAACATAAACATCAGGCCTGGTAAACACCAAAATCTGTTTCAATCAAGTTTCAACAAACTGCAATAGGGGAAGAAGAAGGCATAGCCACCTTAGAAGTCACAGTGCATTACAGTATCAATGATTGCAGATATTGCCATGAGAGATTCTTTTGTCACATGATTTACAGTCATATTCCACCCGCTAGCACATTTTCCAATAGTACTTTAACTTTCTTGTGCAAAAAGTACAACTTATTGTTATGAAACTCCAAAATTAATCTATAAAGTTATAAACACAAGAAATACAAGACTTAAAAAGTTAAATTAGATCGATCTTTGAAAACATATTGAGGGCCACATAGGATGCATGAAGGGAAGCAAGTCATAGGAAGATATCCAAAGATATCTTTTGATTGAAATAATTTTACAAAACATTTTTGGAAACATCTGTAATCCTTGATTGAAAGAACTCGCAAACCTATTGCAAAGATGTTAACATTGTAAAAAATGGAACTGTAGTCTTTTATATGAAAACTCTGGTCGGAAGGCCTATTTGACCATACTTATCTGACTACAGCAATCAAGACATTTTCTTAAAAGGAAACATGCAATTAAAAATATATGACCAATGTGAATTATCTTGAAGATCCTTTGGAAGGGAATGGGCTTATTACCTGGCTGTCCTCATTGCCAAGGCACTGCAGGCAACGTTGCACAACATGATTACCATTAAGGTCCTTTATCAGGGTCACAACACCCAGTATAAGAGAGGATGTAACCATAGAAACCTGTTGTGGAGTCTCAAGTGTTTCTATCAACTTTTGTACTGCACGCGTTCTACCCCACCACCATATACAAATTGAATCATGGGTCAGAGAATCTATATCTAACAAAAATCAGGTGTGATAATTAATTGAACTTCCTGTTATTTGCACAAGAACAACACTGTAACCACCTAGCTAAAAGTAATTGATTTTGCTCTTATCCCTTCATTATTTGCTTGTACCAAAAACAAGAATCAACTCAAAGCTCGTTCAAAGAAATGATACTCACCCATGCATATTGAGTGATATATTGACAAGCTCTCCAGGTTTGCCAGTTATTGCATGAAGGATTTGCATCCTCTGGTCTTCATTACAAACTTCCAAAAGCTTTTGCACAAGATAATTCCCAAAAGGATCAGTCATAAGTTCAATTATGTGATCAATAATCTCAACAAAAATTTTCTGCACATCTTCTGGCCTTCCCTCGTCGAACTTCTTTTGTAGAAAACGACAGCCATGCTGATCCCTGGCTATGCAATAGATCCGACCTTCTACCTCGTCTAAGGAAGTATACTTAGGTAGTAGTAGTTGTTGTTGTTGAGAACTGGATAATGTCCTAGGAATAAGTTCAAAGTCTACATTCTCAGGTGAAAGTTCTCTATGATGCCCTTGATTGTCTAGCTGAAAAGACCCAACCCGCAAAGCAGATGAATGATGCCCATCAGACAATACCCTTCCACTTCCATTTCCATTGCTAAGGGAGTCTTTCCTCCCTCCTGCTGGACTCAGATTAATGGTCCTAACAGTGTTTACACCTCGAGACCGATTTCTAGTCAAAATCTTCTCAGGAAAGACTGGTTTTTCCTCTCCATTCAAAATTGTAACCCCAGAAGGATCCTTGGTTAAAATATTACCAGGTGCAGAAATTCTCCCACTAGCAACCATCTGCGCCTGGCTATGAGAAAAGGGGCAGCTTTCTCCTCTACCACAGAAACCTTGAGCATGATAGCGACAAAGATTTCCACTTTGCAACGGAAAGTCTGAGAAATTAATGGCCGATGCACCTGCAGTACCTGGAATTAAACTGGCACTCCAATCTCCCTCGACTGCGGGCAATCCCTGCTGTTGGTGTTTATACAAGGGTTGTTCAGGTTGGGAAATTGTCATTGAAGGCTGCACGACTTGCTGTCTGAAGCTCTGGTCTAAAGAACCTCCCATGATACCAGCAGCTGCCTGATTTGGCATGCTTCCCCGTGCTTGAGTCTGGACATGCTGCAACATGTATTGCTGATGCATCCTCCTGTACCTCTCTTCCTCAATATGCTGCCACATTAGGTGCATCCTATTTATTTGTGACTGAAGAGCAGGAACAGGAGGGCCACATTGTTGAGGTTGAGGTTGTAAGAATGAACCAATGTGAGTATCCATGTAATATTGTTGTTGCAAACCTGAGATTGGGGAAAGCACTTCTGCCCGAGATATAGATGCACTTGGCAGAATGTGGAAGCCTGGCATTTCGGGTGCTGGAGCAGCTGCTGTAGAATATAATGGAATCAGTCTTTGTGGATCATACGATTCCACATTAAGACCATCTAGTGGCAAGCCCAAATTATTCCCATGAGTGTTCGTTCCATAACCATTATATTTCAAAAGCTTCCTCATTGCTGGGTTTGACATGTCATTCCCTGCGGCTTGGAAAAATCCCGATAGATTTTTATGCTGAGAAGGATACCTGATGCCATGCACATTTGACAAAGATGTATTTGATGGAGAACCCATGGAATTCAAGGAGCCAACCCCATTCAATTGTCCAGGAACTGAAGTAGCCGCTACATCAAAATGGGAATAGACTTTTGCAGCAATTATTGGAGCTTGTCCATTCACTAATACAGGACTGCCATACCTTCCATCTCCAGGTTGTCCAGATGCCTGGATGCCCTGACTTAACACCTTGTCCTCTTTAAAATTTAGATTTCCAAATGCAGTTGTCAAAGCTTGATTGTCTACAAATATTTGCTTGGTTGGCAAGGCAATTCCATTGTGATGAATGGAGACATTCGATTGCAACTGCCCTTGTTCTGTAATGGTCTCTGTATGCACCATTGCTTGCACTTTAGTATGCTGCTGCTCTGGTTGAAGTTGTAAGGAGCTCCCACTAGCAGAACCATTGAAAGATAGGCCACCATAAAATGCAGGAAAACAGTTGGATGACATGGGAGAAACAGAAACAATGGTGCCTCCAGGGGATGCAGACAGATTCTTTACTCCCTGATAATCCTGATAAAAGTTATCATAAGTTTCTGGAGTAGAAGACTTCCTGGCATTCTGTTGCAGTAAAACACCTTCTCCTTTAGGAGACTCATCGGTTCTCTGAACCTCCTCCAAATGTGGAGGTGCAGCAGTTGCACTTGGAATTTCCCCTAAAAGCATCTCAAACTCTTCGTCGTCCTGTTCCGTGCCACCTTTCATATCAAGTCACAAAAAAATGTAAAACAAAGGAAGCTACAGCGAATGAAGCCAGGTCTACAAGCTCCAAAGCTGCCACCAACAAACCACAAAACCAAGATCCGCAGTTCGATCCATCACCATAAAATTGGCAAACCCAGTTGGACTAGCTGCCCCAGAAACGCCACTCCACAACAAACAAAAGAGATTCAATTTCATAGATCATGATTAATAACCTTGAATGTCAACTAACTGAAGCTTGAAGCAAAAATTACCCAGATAACCTGATAATAACCCTTATCATGAAGCAACAAAAGAAAGAAAATCCCAAAAACAATCACACTCAGCTTGAAAAGCAAATAAATAAAAGTTTATTTTAACAGTTGAAAAGCAAAATTAAGTCGCAGCTGAGTTGGTTGAACTAATTGGTTTTTGAGGTCGCGAAGTTGAATTTGTGAGTGGTGAATTAGTTATTTCCTGAATCCTGATATACAGAAAAAAGCCAACAATCGATTTCTACTTCCAAGCAAGAGATCAAGGATCGGTTTGACATGTCATCTAAAACATCTCTAAAGAAAAAAGAGAGGCAACTGCTAATTTAATCTCGGGTTTTAAACCCAAGAGACAAGTGATGACCTCTGGTTTATTTGTCTTTGTAACAAAGCTCCTGAGAGTGACAGAAAACATTGTATGTTTTCTTATTGAAAAGATATAGAAACTTGAAAGTATCTTTTAAACTACCAAAAAAGACAGTAAATAACCAAAATCCCAAAAGAAAGAATAGGCTAATCAGTAAGAAACTAATGCTTGTGTCTCTGGCATATCTCCAATCAAGATTCACAGCTGTCCAAGACACCTAGAGCTAAGAAAAACAATGTCTTTGGTCAGGAAAAAAGAAAAAATGGCTTCCAGGCAAGCAAAAAATCCCAGCGTCCAAAAGCCAACATACAATAATAAATAATTTAATGACAAGCTTCCAAAAAACCGATCAACCAACCATACAACTTAAACCCATGATAAATTTATTTCCCTTTATATTTTAATAAAAATACTACAGCTTCTCCGCAAACACCCAAAACAAAAGCTAAAACCCCATCTACTAATCAATTAAAATATAATGTATATAAATTCGTTTCATAAGAATTGCAAATTCACGGCCTTTGAACTTAGTTGATCAGAGTCCAGACGCAAAAACATCTTTATTTATTTAAAATTTTAAAAATAACATTTAAAATTAAATGAAATATATATAAAAATGAAAATCAACCTCAGCTTTCAAGAAAATCAAAACCCTAAACCCTCTTAATTCCAATTGATGATCAGTTTTAAAAGATCAAAATCAATTAAATTTCTCCAAGATTTTACAGAATACCCAAAGAAAACAGATTTGAAGCCCTAGATGAATCCGTGGATTATAAATACATATCCAGCAAATGAATCTGATGGCATTGCATGAAAAGTGAGAACGGAGTTTACCCATATGAGGGTTGGGATTATGCAAATCCTTGGACTGTGTTAACTCCCCTCAAGCAGAATAGAAGACCTGAGAATTGGTAGCAGAGAAGAAGGAGCAGCTTTGTCATCCATCATGGTAGGATGAATAATTTATATGCAGATGATGAATATATGGAGCGAAGGAGGCGGCGTGATGGTGTAGGAGAAGCTTGCATGGTCTTGTAGTGGCTATCAAACACAACCCAAGATGCATAAATTTCAACAAATTATTAAAAATTCAAGGCCTAAATTTAGCTCTTTATATCTAATAATATGCATTAAATATATAACACTGTCACTGACCAGAGAATGGGAGAAAAAGGCCATTTTTATAAGTTGTTTGGTTCTTGCGTTTTACCTAGCAGCCATTTAAAGCCATCGTGAATTTGGTTGATGCTTTCGGTATCTTGAACTGTCTTTTTCTTCTTACCGCATAGAAGTGAGATTAGAGTAGATTGGATTAGATTCTAAAGTTGTAGCCAAGATATTAAAATGTCAAGTATGATGTAAGTGTGTTGTATTTTATTGTTAATTGTGATTTAGTTTAGTTTATGCATGTATACTCATTTTACAATGAATTAAACATTGAGTTAGTAGAAGGACCATTACAATGAATTAACCGTTAAGTTGGTAGAAGCACCATTACTGGTATAAACAAAATAACGAAGAGTGATTAGCCTTAGAGAGATCTCATTATTTTTAGCTTTTATTTGAAATTATTTAAAGATAATTAGTTAAAGAGTAGAGTAAGTAGTAATGCTATGTGATTTATTGTTCTATGCTTATGTAATAAGTTAAAACTTAGTGTGGTTAAACATTCAAAAGAGTTGGAAGAATAAAGAATAGGATTTTGTGGCAGCCAATTTGTAGGTTTTCTTGAGAGCAAATCTGCCCAAGGAAGCATGACCACAAGGGAAAGAATTCAACTACATCAGAGTTAGAGTGTCTAAAGCATATTGAGGAGGTATGTGGCAACGAGGATGGTGAGGGACAAGGGAAGACCCCTCCTAAATATCATATAAAACAAAGTCTCATGCTCGAGATTATTTTTATTGATGGGAATAGAATCAAAATATTCAAACTCTACATAAGTGATTTGTTAGAATGGATGTCTATCTAAGTTTGGAAAATTTCCTTGATTGGTTATCTCTTATGATCCAAGGAGAACCTTAGCAAAGCCCTCGTATGCATTCTCTTGTACTCTCTTCCTCTGGAATTCTGAAATGATAATACACTAAAACAAATAGGGAACTCCCCGTGAAATTTCATATTTAAAAAAAACAACCAAGAACACACTATACAAAACTTGTGCTAGGGTTTGTGTACAAGTGAACCTATCACTTCCCTTTCCAAAATTTATAGTCTTGGAATACCAAGACAAAGAATGGATTCAAACAATAAACTATGAACATGTCCCTTTTAGATGTAACCAATGCCATGCCCACGGGCATTTGGCCCAAGTTAGTCTAGTGAACCAACTAGAATCAAAGGAGGAAAAGTATGCAAACCCAAAAGGATTCATTGTAATAAATCGTAATCCAAAACCAATAAATGAAAAATGGGCTAAAAAGCAATGAGTGGAGATAAAGTGATGTGGGACAAATACAAGGTACTAAATTCTTGGAGTTTAGAAGACCCCCAAGATCGAGACATACCCTCAATTCCCTAAGTACAAAAAGACTAACCCATGTTAATGTATGCATCACCCTCTAGATGTCAAAGAACCATACAATCATACCAAGGTAAGAGGAAGAAACCAATCTTAGAGGAAGGAAAACAAGGTAGTGCAAATGGAGTATGATTATGTTGAACAAACAATCAAGGAGGGACAAGTATAGGACATAGTAAATGAACAACATAGCTTGAAGGAAATTGCTACCTTGGAAAAAATCATATTCCATCCAAAGAAGAGATGCCAATATATAATACAAGGGGAAAAGAAGAAATGTTGGATGAGATTAAACCATGAACTTCTAGCTACTAACTATGAACAATATATTGTCCAAAGGGGTTCAATCAAATGGTGGAAAGCAAGGAGTTTTTCACCGTTGGGAAAGGTTCAATTCTCATGAGGACCTAGCCTGGAGCCATTGGGGCATCTTGAGGTAGTGGTCAAACATGTGGTTGCACCCAGAGATATTATATTAAATGATATCATGACCCGTGCACACATAAGTGGATCAAATCCCACCCCCATGTCCTTCAAATTTAAACCAGGGCAACAGGAGTGAGTCTGAATATCGATGATCTCGAAGGAAAAAGATTGATGTATTACACTTGGGGGTTAAGAAATGTCTCTAATAACATCATCGAGGCCTATTCTCTATGGATGGGCTTAAGCCTTGCAAATGAGATAGGAATTCAAACCCTTTTGGTATTGGGAAATTCAATGCTTATTAGTAAATGCCATGTTAAGTTGAAATGGAGCGGGAAAAAATGCATTGAACTCTCTACTCTTGAGGATTAAATGCAGGGCCTCTCGATTTGATGGAATCTCTTTTTTCCACATTAAGAACGAGTTTGATAGTCCGTTCGACTACTAGCTAAGTTAGCTTCTCATTTAAATGTTGAAACCCTAATTAAAAATGGGGTGGTGTCATCCTCTCATATCCCCTAGCCATGTTTGTTGCCACTTATGCACAGTTTTTTATGTGAAGCACAAAAAGCACATGTCAAGAGGAAACGACATTGGGTTACACCCACACACTTGATCTGTTGGCAGACTCGAGTAGCTATTGAATGCAGTATGTGTGGGCAAGCTTTGAAATGTGGGATTAATCCCTCGATGGAGGTGAGTCTCTGTGTTATTTGCCTAGTTGATCGGTTTGTGTATCAACCTTAGGGGGATTGGTTTGAGTGTTCTACATCAATGCTTGTTTGGAAGCTCAAGATCTGTAGTGCCAGAGCATTCAAGGAGAGTAGGAACAAGGGTGCACGACAAGTGGGTAACCCTGCAACTTCATTTTCAACGGTCTCTTTACTTTGGACAGGTGATTCTCAAGTCTTCTACCTGTATGCTACCATTTTTCCTCCCTTTTCCTTTTCTGTAAGACGTTGTTAAAAAACATTTTCATTTTATTTTTCGGTAGAGTTGGAGTGGGTCCAGTTTCTCTATCGATACCGTTGGGAACTGATGGGAACGGTCTCTAGTGGTTATTTCATTCCTTTGTGCAAGTATGTCATGTTAAGAATTTCTTTTGTCGACACGAAGAGACACTCTATGCGACTAACCAAACCCTCCATGGCATCAACGAGAAACTTTTAGAATTGAATGAGTTTTAACTGGAAAGGTAGCAAACCTAGTGGAAATGTTCCAGGTTCATATGCGGAGGATCGACGCCTTACAGGTTGAATGTCGACAAATTCGTAGTATGGTCACACTTCAACAATTGGTATCTCTTTCAAGGGCATCTAACAACCTTGACTCCATCAATTCCTTCCACCCAGTCTCCAGAGAGGAATATTCTGAGGGTCATCCTCTTGACCCCATGGAAATCGAAGAACAAGGCACTCTCATATTTGTTTAAGGAAAGGAGATTCAGACAGACACTTTACTTTAGCATTCTATGTATTTTTATGTAATTGTACTTCTTGACCAGTTTATTAAAATTGTTGCCAACAAGAATGTATGGAAGTCTAGCTTAGAACGATCAGTTTTTGCTCAGGTAGCTAGTATAGATTTAAATATTGAGAAGAACTCTTTTGGAATTTTGGATGCATCCTCCATAGCCATGTATTTATGTTTGATATAATGAAATTCATTCTATCTTTCTTTAAAAAAAAAACTATGAACAATATATTCTATAAAATTATTCAAATGAGAATATATACCAATTACAACAATAACTATAAGTTAAGATACAAGCATAAACCCAACAAAATATAGATGATAATACTACATCCCTCAACTGATAATCTTGAACTTCTTTGTATCTTCATTTGACAAAAATATTATAGAAGAACAAAAGGATGACAATCTAGGTATGCTTGGGGAATCCAAGGAAGAATTAGGTATGCTCGTCCTAGGAGGAAGAGGTAAGGGGATTGTGTTCCAACCTAAGAGGCCAAATAAATAGTAAATGATATCTCATCGTGAAGCAAGCCAAATCCCTACTAAACAAAGCAAACCTACCTATGATGATGTAATGTCCCTTTCCACATGATCACTCCAGGAGGACGACTTAATAGCCTAATTAATTCCCGTAGGCTATAGTCGGTGAAAGAGAATTAATTTATTTAATTATTTAATGTCAATTGGGAGAAAAAACAACATTTAAAGGTGATATCGAGTAATTAAATTAAAAAGGGTGTTATAAAGTGACTTTGGGGGGAAATATTAAAAAGATATATTATAAAGTCACTTTATATTATTTAATTGAGCAGAAAAGGTAAAAAGGAGATAAAAGAGAGATTGAAGCTCTTTCTTTCATTATTCATGATCATTCTATCAAAATCGATTTGGAGAGCTCTTGAAGCTTTTTGGCTATGGGACTTAAAACCCTTGAGCGATTGAGTTCAGTGGTGAAACTATCCACCCTAGTTGATCATGAAGGAGAGATCACACAGATATCTATTTGGGATGTATTGTTGGAGAAGGAGATTTATCAGTTGCTAAATCATGGGTAATTGTAGAGTTCTTGCGGGTTTGTGAAGGTTCTTGGGCACAGATCAAGTTGCCTATTAATCATTATATCTCTTTCTATTGGACCATGGACATTTGTAGTAGTTTGTAGCAGCTTAAGGAGGGTTGTATCACTTATTTGCAGGCCGTGGGGAATATCTAGGGAGGTTGCACCTCTATTTACAGTCGTGGGGACTTAGGAAGGGGGTCATACCCTTCATTTCAACTCATAGGAAATTAATAAGAGGGGTCATACCCTTCATTTCAACTCATAGGAAATTAATAAGAGGGGTCGTACCCTTCATTTCAACTCATAGACAATTAATAAGAGGGGTCGTACACTACCAACAGGTCATGATGGTTCCAGGAGGGTCGTACCATCAATTTTGTAGCTCGTGGGTATCCAAGAGAAGCTATTTCATAGCAGATCGAATTGTCGTTACTATCCTCTATCTCTCTCAATCAAATTGGGCTAGTTATTTGGTGTTGATGGTGTATTAAAGGGATCGATCTAGTATACAAGTTGTTGCTACGACAAGGTTATTTACCACAGGGAATTTACAGTGGTTTCATGTGTTGTTTGAGGCATCTTATTGCTTACATAAGTGTTGAGCAAGGATTATTATGATTGATGGTGTCTTCTTGAGGGTTTCAAGTTGCCATCATTCTCATATGTTCTTCTCTTTGAGCTATAACCATTAAGTGCATATGAGGGTATCATAATGAGAGTTGTTCTATTCCATTAAATGTTGACCAACTGTGGTTATTATCGGGTCAGAAATAATAAATAATTCAGATTGCAATTGTTGGGGTTTAGTCTTATTGTTATAGCTTGGGTATGATTGTTATCATTTGCATTTCAATGTAAACTTTGTTTTTTTTCTATGTTGAATACAATAAAACCCCACTTGCACATCAAATTTATGGTGGATCTATTATAAAACTACTATGAGACAAAGATATGAAACATCATAAACACAAAAACATATCAACAATCTTAAGAGGGGATCTTATATATGACTAGTCTAGGTGGGGGTGGAGTCGTCATCTAGGCAAAACTATGAAATGCAATATGTAAAAGGAAACTAACTAAGTCCTAACTAAAGGAGTGAAAAGACGATTTAGAAATGTAACTGATAATAGGGAGAATAGTCCCATTGTTATAAAAAATGACATCGAATTAGACCCTCCCAACTCCCTTGAAAGGTGAAATGATATAATTTACCTACCACAAAACCATCTAGTAACCAAGCTAAAACAAAATGTGATTATACATGTGACAATAGGGAGAATGGCCCACCGACTAAAACACATGCATAATCATAGATTCTGAGCTAGTGAGAATATTATTTGATTGCTTAGAAGCTCCATGTTTCATAATAATATTAATAATATATACATTAATGGCATAGTCTAGTCAGACGTCAAACTGGGCATTAACAATCATAACATGAGAAGAGTCCCTGATCCAGATTATTTTTTAAAACGAAATGAAGGCAAAGATATAACAATGAAATTTACATCGATATTGCGAGATACACAGAAATGTTGCAATAAACACAATGGTACAGTAATACACAATTTCTATTAATGAGCGAAATGTACAAAACTGCAGAAATACATAGTGAAAGACTCGCTAGAATGGTGGCAGCTTATCTATGAGAAGAGATGTGACGACTACTCAAATTCACAAGAAGATGACTTTTACAATGAGGCTCCAAAGGCCTTTTTAAAATAAAGAAAATCCAAAATTCTAACCCTGGAAGATGAAAAAGCCAACAATTTTGTGGACCCTGTTTTGGGTAGTTTGGTGTATCAACTTCCTGGGGGCGTAACTTTGGCATACGATCTCCGTTTGGGGCGCACGATAGCTCGTTGGAAAGGTATCAAATAGGAGATTCATTTCAGGGGCTCAGTGAGAGCCTTTTTCTATCATCGAGGTGCTTGGTCATGAAAAAAAAATTAGGCTCTCAAAATGGCCCCAAAAGTTTAGGAATCGAAAAAAATGCTAAAAATAGTAAGTTGCCAGAAAATTGTTTTGAGCCAGTTGGAATAGGTGGGTGGCCACCAATATCCACTTGGATCAATCCTCCCTCCTTAGGAATCAATGGTATCCATTGTGTTGAGTTCATGGGGGAGAGGGGGAAGCGTTTGTTGAATCTGGACCTTGGTGAGTTGCTTTCCTTAATGGAGAAGTTGCACTGCTTGGTTTGTGGGAGGTTGTCGAGAACCTGATGAGATGAACACATGCAGAAGGAATATTTGTGCTTTGCTTCAATCTTGTCGACATGGTTCTAATGGATAGAAGGTGCTTGGACCGAGGTTGTGGTGCTTGCAGTGTCCTTCTGTTCACCGTTTGAACATATTGTGAAGAAGCTGAATTTTGTAGTATGAGATACTACCTTGTGGCACTATTTAGGTGGGATAGTAGTCGGAACTACCTCTGGTATCATGTAGAGATGACCCCCCAGAGTAACAATGACACTACGGGGTTGAGACTCATAAATAACATGGTGCTTCCACATATATGGTTGGCCCAAAATAACATCATAGACATCCAGCGAGGCAACATCACATAATACCTCATTCTTGAAGGGATGGATTCCGTATGACAATTGACAGTACTGGATGACATAGAGATCTCGTCCCTGGCGAAGCCACCCGATGTTGTATGGTTGTGGTGTGGTGTTGTCGACAATCCCAACTATTCGACGACCTCTGTTGAGATGGGGTTCTTTTGGCTTATGCTATCAACAATAAAATGCAGTGGGGTCCCCTTCAACCACATCTGTGAATATCAACAATAAAATGCAGTGGGGTCCCCTTCAACCACATCTGTGAATGAAAAAGGCGCTCCCCCTCTTCAGGATCTCCTGGTTCTTATGGTTGAATTGTTGTGGTCGCGACAATAGCAGTGGGGTCTGCATCAATGATTTGTCTTCTCCCATTATTTTTTGAATCAACTTTCGACTCCTTTTCTTTGATCTCGACCACCAATGATTGTTTTGAGCAGCATTCACCAATTTTGTGCTAAGGGACTTTGTGGAAATCACACCACTTTCCAATGTTCGTCTTTGTCTTTCTGTTACCCTTCTTTTGATGTGGCTTGGACTAGTTTTATGAAGGCTGGTTGTTAGGGTCGTCTTTACCATACTTTGGTTGTTGCGGATTTGCAGACCCGAACTCTCGTTTGTTCTGGTGCCAAAATTTCTACTCGATTTTGACATCATATCAATAGGCAGCTCCTAGTGATGAGATGTCCAAGAAATCCATTTCGGTTTGGATGTACCTATACAGAACCTAGAGGTATTTCAGAACCAGATGTCGCTAAGAGTCTTTGATACCCAACTTGGCACGCAAGGTATGGAAAATATTTGTGAACTCTTACACTGTTTCACCCTCTCTTGTCGCAGTGTGGTCAATCTCATGTATTGGTCATCATAGTTACCAATAGGGTAATATTGTTCCTTGACTGCATCCACAAAAAAATTTCAAGTGGGCTCGGCCCCATATATTTCAGACTTCTTTGTGGAACTTTTCTCCCAATAAGTTTCCCGCTAATGTTTGACATGGGGGAGAGCCTTAAGGAATGTGAAAGTGATCTTTCCCTATCGGAAAAATTGTGAACAAAGAAGTAACCTTCTAGCAGATTTAACCATTTTTCTAGGGCATATGCATCTATCTAACCTTCAAATACGGGAATATCAAAATTAACGTGTACCTTGAAAGGAGAGGTGCCTCCAAAGTGGTCGCTTGATGAATATGTGTATGTTGTTATCGGTAGGCGTTGAAGGATGTGAGAAAAATTCTCCATCATTTCGTCCCTTTATCGCGTGAGAGCTTGCTCAAGCATCAGATTAATAGAATCTTATGCTCTGACGTTTTTCTTTTCTTCTGGCATGGAGGCTTTCTTGGGCGTGAGAGAGTGATTGTCCTCAAGAGAGACATGCTCGAGACCCAACTTGCTATACTCGGACCTCATCGGGGACATGCACTGAAAAATGATCAAGAGCAGTCTGCTCTGATACCACTGATCTGGATTATTTTCGGCACGAAATGAGAGCAGAGATATAATAAATAAATGTACAGAGATACATCAGGTATCTAATAATATAACATAGATATATCATAGATATTACCATGTCACATACCCACTACCTAGATCAAACTTTTTCGTTTAGTTCTCAACAATGAGAACTCCCCGAAGCTTGCATCAGCGTCATGCCAAACCTGAGCAACGGGTCTTTCATTTGCCTATACGTCTTTCTACACCTAAATGTGGTCTTTTCCTGATGACAACTTCAAGTTTTTGGGGTTTTGTCCTTTCTAATGTCGAGGGTTCCTATGTCCTCGATTCTCCGATCTTCGATGAGCTCTCTTCCGGCCTTAGCCCCTCCTGGCTATGCCCTGGTCCACACGACCGTGCTCACAAGACCGCAGCCTTATGTCTTTCCTTTCATCGGGGTTTCAGGCTTTCCAATGCCAAAATGTGTATGCCCTTTGGATCCACGATCCTCCGATTCCCGACGCGCTCCAACTTTTTCTAGTCCCCTTGGGCTAGTCTTTTGGGTACATATGACCTCCTCTCATGACCACAGTCTTATCCCTCATTGGGGTTTCAGACCTTACGATGCCAAAATGCACATGTCTTCTGGACTCGTGATTCTCCGAATCCCGATGAGCTATAACTTCAGCTAGCCCTACTGGCTCAGCTCCTGGTCCACGTGACCACAACCCTGTGACCGTAGTCAAACCTCTCGTCGGGGTTTTTGGGTTTGTGATGCCAAAATACATTCACCCACGGGACTCGTGATTCCTCGAATCTCGACTCTTCGGTTTCTTGACAGCTGGCCCTCACGATGGCACTGTCCTCCTTCTCTGATGTGCTGACAGCTAGCTCCCACTCATCGGGGTATCGCGCTTCATGATTCCAAAATGTGCAAACACTTTGTCTACAGGATCCCCGATATCCCTATGGCCCAAACGCTGATCAATAACTTCCTTGTCGGGACATTTCCCGATGGCGTCGATCTCCTCCACGCGTCCCTTCCAGATGGACGGTCCTAATTCCTCCGAGATTTCGAGACTTTCGACGTCCCAACTCCTTCGACCTCAGGAACTCTGATTTCTCGATGCTGGATATCCCGACTCAGTGTGGATTTCTAACACCTGTCCCCCTGAACGGACGGCTCAGATTTGTGTTGGGGTTTTCAAAGTGGACTTACCCGATCTCCTGTCCACGGGAATGCCGATTTTTCGATGTGCCAAAGTACCGACGGGCGCTCGATTTCCACCACGTGTCTCCACCAACGGATGGTCCAGATCACTCCGGTGTTTCAAGACTTGCAATGTCTCGATTTCCTCGACCTCAGGATCTCCGATATCCCGAACGTCGATATGTCGACGATCGCTCGATCTCCGCCACGTGTCTCTCCCCAACGGACGGTCAAGATCGCTCTGGTGTTTCGAGACCTGAAGTGTCTCGATTCTCTTGTCCTAGAGAATCCTGATTACCCGATGACTACTATCCCGATGGCTATGCCTCGTGCAGCTCCTATCTGATATGATGACTGACGGGATTTCTGCTCCAGATCTGACGGCTCAGATCCTTCCTCCTTGTGCGCTCCTCCTCCAGAGGAAAAACTTTGCGCACCTTCTCCCAATCCAACGACTGACGAGTATCTGGGTGAGATCCAACGGCTGACAGTCTCCTCCTTCTGAGCTCCCTGCGTGCTTTCTTCCTACACTTGGAAGAATTTAGATTTCTCCAAGGCCTCGGCCTTTATCTTCTTTCCTCTGTGGGCTCTTCGACTTTGAGCCTTCGCCGCGCGTGTAAAATGCTAACTCCTCCTGAGCTTGTTCTTCTCTAATCCTTAAAGGATTCTGACGTCTACGCTCCTGCAGAGTCTTCTCATGCACTCGTTGGTGTTTTCTCTTCTGAGCTTTCGCAACCGCTCAGACCTCTAAGGGATTTTATCCTTCTTTCCCCACTGATGGAGAATTTGACGCCCTCCTGGTTGTCCTCTTTCTCAAGCAACTTTTTGCTGAGTCTTTCTGGGTGTTCAGCAACCCAGTGAAGATTCCCTTAGTGGATACTTCCTCCAACTCCAGAACTCAAAGAGTTCTCTTCTCCTGTGCCTACATGTACACAGTCTCAATGCCCACCTGGCAGAGTTTCCCTTCCACAGAATGTTCAGCAATTATGTCTTCCTGTGCACCTATGCACTTGCTCGATGCCCTCCTGGCAGAGCTCTCAGAATCCTCAGTGATTCTGCTTCATTTGAACTCATAGTAGAGTTCCTTCCTCCGTGCACTCCTTGCACTGGCTCAATGCCCTCTTGGCAGAGCTCTATAGAATTCACAGTAGAATTCTCTCTGCAACTGTGCCTCTCATACACAACCTCGCCTCCAAGGTGTTCAACAACCTTGAGGTCTTCTTCCTCCTGAGTTGATGATTTCAGTTCCTGTGCCTCCAAGCATGCCTTTTTCTGAACCCGTAGAGTTCAGAAGTGCATCCTCTATGCACAACTCACAGAACCCGCAATGTTCTGTCACACCCTCCTGGTGTGGAGCCTCAAAGACCTTCAACCCTGGAAATCAAACAAACTCCCTGCAAATGCAAATCTAACACACACACATTCACAGCATATAAAGGAACATACTCAGACATCCATTCAATACAGAAATGTAGGAAAAATTGCTCTGTTATATTAACAATGGCAAATGCATGTTTGTACAAGGTGTTCCCAAGCTCTCTCTGGCTCTTCTCAACTTCTACTCATCTACAACAACTCTCCAAAATGAGATGTGAAAATCTCTTTTACTTGAGGGGCTCTTCGAGCTCTTCCCTCCAGATCTACCTACTCTATTCAATTACAATAAAAGGGTTGTCTAGTCCAGTATCTGGATCTAGATCTCAACCATCCTAGCTTTAAATCCGATCTTATCTACATCCTACACAAAGGCATGGCTTCCATGGCTCACCAGCCTAAAACATTAATTACATTATATCGCCTACGTCTCCAAGCCTTTGTCTCAGTGGGTGAGGCTTTCTTATTTCTCTTCAAAGCTTCAAAAGTACATCAAAAAAATGCCAAATGGATTACAAAATGGTCTGAATGTGTTCCTCTAGACCTCAAGAACCCAACACAAATGACGACACTTAAAACGGATGAGCGAAGCTCTTAGAAATGGCCCTCAAAGTTTCTCTCCTCAATAGCTTCCTTGCACAAAAATGGCTTTGACTGTCAAATTTCTCATCATTTCTCCTTCTCTGCACCTATCTAAGGTTGCCAAGAACCTCTAGTTTATATAGGCTTGAAGTTGACAACAACCTCCCAAATTTTCCTCAAGATCTGGCCTCGAAAAGGGCTCCAGATCCTCAAAAAATGGACTAAATCTCCCAAAAACAACTGAAAAATCAACAAAAAATATAATATATAGTTTAAAAACCCATATTTTGGGAAAAACTAGGCGCAGCCTCCCGAATCTTGGGCCCCTGGTCATATGTACCCTGCCATGTGGCCAAGGGCTGCTGCTGGCACGTTGGGTTCTTCCAACATAGGCTCCTGGTTATATGGTGAGGGCCATATGGCCAACCCCTAAACACTCCACGTGCCCCTCCATTCATTGGCTCCTGGTTGCTAGCCTCTGGTCGGACGGGGCTGGCCCCCGCGGACCGACGCTTATCCCCAAATCCGCACCACCGTCAACACTTATACCATATGCATCGAATGTTGTTAAGCCCAAAGTTGTAGCTCGGACGGTCCACCCATGTTTGTTAAGTCACTGCATATCCCATGAGGTCCGAGGTTCGAATCCCCCAACCCATAACAAATTTTTACCCAGCCAAACTTGGGCAAATCCGGGGTGCCACATGGCACCCTCTGATTGGGCCACGTGTCACCTTGTGATTGGTACGTACAGTCTAGTCAATGACACAGTCAACATCCTGAATGACACAGTCAACATCCTGTCAGCCTGCCACATCATTGTCGTACAACCTAGTCACCCGCCATATGTCACTGCCACGTCAGCCTGTCATACTAACACATGTCCGTCTGTATTGCCACGTCATCTGTCATACAACCCAGTCACCCTGCCATGTGTCACTGCCACGTCAACTTTCCATATGCCCAGCTGTCGTCCATACAACCATGTGTCCACCTGTCATTGGGCCACGTCACTGTATAGACTGCCATGTGTCATTTGTATAGTGACATGTGTCAAATCCGTATAGTGCCAACTCAGCCCGAAAGTGACGAAAATGAGTGACACATGTCACCTCTCGGTGATGCCACGTCAACATGATGATGTCATCCTGATGCATGATGACATCACCTGTCGTACTTGTTGACATCAGCATTGACTTTGACCAGTTTGACTTTTTGCATGTTTGGGATTTCAGTCAGAACGCGATAACTTTCGCATACAGTGTCCGTTTGAGGAAATTTTTTTATGGTCAGAATCAGTGCGACGAGATGGATGCAATGGCGCTAGTTTCATCCAATTTAGAGAACTTTGATTTTTAGGCCTTCCTGGACCCATTTTGGTTCCTGGATCCATTTTGGATCACGCCTCCCCACTAAGACCTTTTGGTCCTCCAAAAGGATACTAATCAGTCATCAAGTGCGAGATAGGCCACCCCACTTGTTCTTTGTCTTTAAACTCTGTCATGTGCACCTGTCTCATCAAGATCAATTGTAAAACAACCATGATAACTGACAACATATTGTTAGCCACTTGTACTCTGTCACATCTTACTGAAGCCACTACCATCAATGTTGACAACACTAGCAATGATAACATCAGAAATATGACTGCAAATGAACTAATATGTTTGTAGTACTTGCATGACATTAGCTTATCTTGAAGCAAAGTATGATTGAACTTCCATTCTACAATCATCTCATGTTCATGCTTAAGATCAATTGTTGGATTTAGCCCAATTATAGGTGTTTTGCTTGCATGAGTTGCCTTCCTTAATTGTTTCATCGTTTGAAGAGATTGATTTGCTTTTAAGTGATGAGCATGTACAACATATTCATTGCCTTCTTTGATTAAGTGATGTTGATTATGTTCCATGTAGAAGATTGCTTTGTGATCGTACAAATAAGGACTACCTAAGACCATTCCACATTCATTTAGTGGCACCACATCACATGTTACCTCATCCACAAACTTAGATGAAATTGCAAACTTTAAAGTGCATTGCTTAGTTATGTGCAATTTATGATTGTTGCTTATCCATTTAAGTGAGTAAGGTTTATGATGCATCTGAGTGTTTAATCCCAATTGTTTAACCACTTCCTCTGAAATCAAGTTAGATTGAGATCCACTATCTATCAATGTGTCGACCTTAGTATGCCTCATTATGACCGTTATGTGAAACAATTTACTTCTAGAATCAAATCCATCACCAATTTTACCTATCAAACCAACCGCTATGATTTTAGATTCATCACCCAAATCTGATCCTAAGTCCATTGGTCGTGATGTTGCTGCAACTATTTGCCTCCCTTTCCTCTCTTTGAACCACTTCAGTCTCTTCTCGGGATGCAATTGCCAGCAATGGTCATCATCATGCCCTTCTTTCTTGTAATGTTTGCAAGAGAGCTTTTCTTCCTTTCTTGTCACTGAATTTGCTTTCTTTCCATTCAACTTCATTTTGTCCTCTTTTCTTGAAGACGATTCCCCTGATATACCAACTCTTGTTTTCCTTGCTTCAATGTATGTTGCCTGAACATAAACCTCATCAAAATTAGTAGGTCTAAACATAAATACAGTGTTATGAATGTGTGCGGGTAAACCTCCTATATACTTCATAAGAGTTTCTTGGGTATGTAATGGAATTCTTGGGTATGTAATGGAATGTCTAACATTAATGCCATCTTACGAAATTCATCTATGTATACTTGCACTGTTTGTCCCTTTCTTAGTTTAATACCTTGCCATTCAATTAAATCCTTCTCTTTATAACCCAAAGGATAAAATTGCTTTCTAAGTGCAGAAACAAAACGTTGCCATGATGGAAATGCATTACCCACTTGTTGTGTGCCATTTTGCAACTTGCTTTGCCACCAGATGAGTGTTGTGCCTGCAATTCGAAGCGATGCCAATTTGATTTGAGTTGCCTCATCCTTGATTTGTTGCACACTGCAATAAACTTCCATATGCTTGACCTAGTTATCAAGCCTCTCTGCATTGACTTCACCATCATACATGGGTAATTCAAATTTCACATCAAGCTTAAGTAAAGGCATATCATGTTTATGTTTATGGGAATGTTTTCTTGCGGTGGACTTGGAACTTGTACTTAAAGAAGATGAAGTTGTTGGAGAAGAAGGAGGTGAAGGAGGAGTTTTAGGAGGATCCTCTCCTTCTTCACTTTTGGCTTTTGAATATTCACCTAGAATTGGTCGCTTCCGCTCCAAGTAATCATCATATAGAACCTTCACCATCTCTGACATGGCGAAGAAGGTCTTTCAATACTCTATCTCGTCATGATAAAGTCCCTCTTCCGATGCCATATTCTCACTTTGAGAAGTTCTCTTTCTCGATCCAATCTCAGGATTCTCTTCAACAAGCTCACCTTCACCACAATTCAACTTTTCCCTGGTAATCATGCAAACTCAAAAACCAACCATCAACTTGCTTTGATACCACTTGATCCGAAAAGATCTTTTAAAGACTATGGTTAAGTTTTTAAAGCATGAGTTCATTAACCATTTAGGAATTTGAAGAAAGAGGAAGAATTAAATATTTATCATAGCAACCATAAGAAGATATACAGATATGGAAATGAACACAAATAATCAACAAACCATAACAACAGAATTGTTAACGGAGTTCAGCAATATCGCCTACGCCTCTGGGCCTTTGTCTCAGTGGGTGAGGCTTTCTTATTTCACTTCAAAGCTTCAAAAGTACATCATAAAAATGCCAAATGGATTACAAAATGGTCTAGATTTGTTCTTCTAGACCTTAAGAACCCAACACAACTGACGACACTAAAAATGGATGAACAAAGCTCCCGAAAATGGCCCGTAAAGTTGCTCTCCTTCGTAATGTTCCCAAGCCTATATACCAGGAACATCACGGTTTCGGTGCATTTTTTAAACTTTTATTGGGTGTGGTATTTTGTCAAACACTTTGTTGATTTACTTGTTTGTATGTGTTTACTTGCAAGTTGGCCTCTTGATTTCGGCATGGAACCAATAGCAAGATCCGACCTTTATTACTATAATGAGCAAGAACCTGATACAAGAGTGAGGTTGATCTGGAATGCTCAACAGATGGCCCCCATAAACATGATAAGAGCTGCTACAAAATGCTCCAAATAGAATACTACAAGCCTCCAAAGGCTGAATACTCAATGAAGACCAATGCAAGGATAGATCTGAACCATATGAAGTGCCAAGCCCCCAAGTTGGAAGATGCCATGCCCTGCTGGAACACTGAATAGCCTCAACAATTCGGTCCTGCTGCCAAAGATGTCCAATCACTCCAGTAATTATGCTAAACAATAGATTGGGTAAATGCAAGAACAACCCAGGTGCTCGAATCTCCAAGATCCCTCTCAAACTCACGTATATGACTCTCCTCCAAGGAATGGTGTGCCCCCCTGGATGCCTGAAACCCTAGAGAATTTGGCTTCCCTCCTAGATGCCTCCAAATTCTCCACGAAACCACTAGAATGATAGATCGGGGCTTGGTTACCTCACTGGTGAAGTCCCAAGCGAAATAGTGAAGATACAAGCTAGCGAATGACTGAAACCACTTTTTGAAGTTTGCTCCTCTCCTCCAATTCGTCCAATGAATCTAATAAATCAAATGGCACCTAAAACTTCTCCTGAATGGACTAGATCTGATGTCCAAGACCCTACAATGAAAACCCAGGTGCTAGAATCTCAAAAAGCCATGCTAATCACTTGCAACGAACTTCCCTCAATGGGTAGTGCGCCCCCCTTGTTGGAAACCCCCAATGGTGCACCCTCCCTCTCTTCGTGTGCCTGTGGATGGTGTAGAACCCTCCTACACTGAGTATATCGGAACTATAATGGTGTGGGGGAGTATTGCATCCCCGAGACCAAGCTTGGGACAAGCTAGGTGGAATCTTTCACCATTGAATCGTCCTCTAGGGTTTGTTAAGTCAAAACCCTCAAAACCCCTAAGGTATGGGCTTTCTAGCTTGGGCTTTCTAGCTAGAAGCCAGATATCAAAATGATAAACATACATGAATGAGAGAATAGAGGCGCTTGCCTCTTATTTATACTTCCCGCATCCCCTTGTCTCTCCAAAGTGACTTTTCTTTTTTAATTATTAATTAATTAATTAAATCACTTTAA
>CBVK0101348305.1:0-14051 GCA_900067695.1 Picea abies
CGCTCAGAGATGTGTATAAGAGACAGGTATAATATAAAGACACCTTCCCAGAAGAGAAGTCGGCCCAACTAGAAAGACAAGAAGACTATAAATAAGGAGGCGCCTTAGCTCATTTGTTCACTCACTCACACTCTCCTAGCTACATAGAAGCAAGGTGCAAGTTTGGAGGAGGTGATGCAGTAGCTGCAGCTGCACAGTTTATTATTGCTCAGTCTTTTGGTATCTCTCTTTAATGCGCTACTCCTTGAGTAGGTGCACTACCTTTGTATGGTGTTGTTGCTGCAACTGGGGTGGTATTTCTGGTTAAGCTAGCACTTGTGCTAGGGTTTATTTGATTGGATTTGCTTTGTGAACGGAATCTATCTAAGAAATGTTGTTGGGTTTTTCCCCCATTTGGGGTTTTCCCAGGATAAATCTCTTGTATTCTTTTTTGTGTCTTGTTTATGTTGCTACTGCTCAATACATGATATATATGTTAATGGTAACGAAGTAAAAGAACACTAGTAACACTAATGCTCTGTAAATAAGGAAAATCCAACAGTTTTATCTATTTGTAATGTCTTACAATATCATGAAGAATGGTTACTAGATTTTGGTGCTTCATACAACATTTGTCCACATAGGAGTCGGTTTTCTTCTTACCAAGTTGTTGATGATGGTATTGTTCTTATGGAAAACAAAGTTTTTTGTAAGACTGTTGGGGTTGGGAGCATTAAGATTAGATGTTTGATGGCATTGTAAGGACATTGACAGATGTAAGACATGTACCTGAACTCAAGAAGAATTTAATTTCTTTGGGAGTTTTGGGTTCTGGAGGTTATACGTTTGCAGGTCAAGGTGGAGCACTCAGATAAATGAAGTAGCGGTGGTATCTAAGGAAGAAAATGAAGCTACTTGTTTATGGCATCAGTAATAGGCCATATGAGCGAGAAAGGGCTCAAGGTACTTATAAACTGTAAATTACTTCCGGAGTTAAAGTCTTTGAATTTGAATTTATGCAAGCATTGTGTTTTTGGAAAGCAGTGTAGACAAAAGTTTAAAACAGGGAGTCATACAAGTATAGGTTTTCTAGATTATATCCATTCAGATGTTTGGGGGCCATCCCCTACAGTTTCTTTTGGAGGATCATCATATTTTGTGTCATTTATAGATGATTACTCTAGAAAGGTGTGGGTCTCTATTCTAAAAAGAAAAGTTGATGTATTTGATCATTGATGTATTTAAGCAATTTAGAGCTTTAGTTGAAAAGATGACTGGCAGGATAATCAAGTGTTTAAGAAAAAACAATGGAGGCGAGTTCACATCTTTGGAATTTGAAAAAGATTGCAAGGATGTTGGGATCGAAAGGCATAAACCCACAATTTATACTCCCCAGCAAAATGGTGTGGCTGAATGCATGAACAGGACTGTTCTAGAGAGAGAAAGGAGCATGCTCAGTAATGCCAAGATGTCACAAGAGTTGTGGGCAAAAGAAGTCACTACGGATTTCTATTTGGTAAATCAATCACCATCAGTTGCAATAGATTGTAAGATTCCTAAAGAGGTATGGACAGGTCATCCATGTGATTGTTCAAATTTGAAAAATTTTGGTTGTGATGCATGTGCTCTTATTTCCAAAGATCAGCGTTCTAAGTTAGACCCTAGATCAAGAAACTACATCTTTGTTGGTTATGGTGATGGAGTTAAGGGATACAGATTGTGGGATCCTACTGCCCAAAAACTCATCATTAGGAGAGATATAGTATTTGATGAATCTTCTCTCATAAAATCAAACATAGTAGAAATTGAAATGAAACGGGAACAAGTACCTCAAAATTAGCAAATTCAGTTGGAAACTCGGCCATCTATAGAAGATAAGGAGCAGGAAGAAGCTTCTGAAGACGTAGATGAGGATGCAAAAAACATATAGGAAAATGTGGAAATGCCACAATAAACTCTAAGGAGATCTACACGGGTCAAAAATCCTCCTAAAAGGTATGAAGATTATACTTCATCTGTTGGTTTGATTTCTAATGAAGGGGAACCTTGTTGTTATCAGGAAGCGATGGATGGTATTGAAAGTGCTAAAAGGTTAATAGCAATGAAAGAAAAAATGGATGTCTTGGAGAAGAATAAAACATGGGACCTGGTAGAACTCCCAAAGGGAAGGAAGGTTGTTGGTTGCAAGTGGGTCCACAAACTGAAAAAGGGTGTTGATGATAAAGTTGAAAGATACAAAGAAAGACTAGTGGAAAAAGGGTATTCTTAAACGAAAGGTATTGATTTCCATGAAAAAATTTCACTAGTTGTTAAATTTGTTCCAATTCGTGTTGTGTTAGCACTAGTTGCTTTACTTGATCTTGAGTTAGAGCAGCTAGATGTTAAAAAAACATTTTTACATGGAGATTTAGATGAGTAGATATATATGGAACAGCCAAAAGGTTTTGTTCAGGATCGCAAAAGAAGATTTGTTTGCAAGCTCAAGAAATCATTGTATGGCCTGAAGCAATCTCCCAGACAATGGTACAAGAAGTTTGATTCGTTCATGGTGAGCCAAAAGTTTACAAGAAATGAGTATGACCATTATGTTTAATTCAAAAGTTTTGAAAATGGTATATTCATTATCTTGGTGTTATATGTTTGACGATATGCTTGTTGCAAGCAAAAGCATGGTTGAGACCAGCAGGTTAAAGGCTCAGATGGTTAGGACTTTTGATATGAAGGATCTAGGAGAAGCAAAACAAATCTTGGGCATTGAAATACACAGAGACATGAAACATGGTAAGCTTTGGATTTCACAACAGAAGTATGTGGAGAAGATACTTCTAAGATTCGGTATGAATAATGTGAAACCAGTAAATATCCCTTTGGCTTCCCATTTTCAGCTTTCTTCGAGTTTATGTCCTAGTAATAAAGAACAAAAGGATTATATGTCTCGTATACCATATGCTAGTGCAGTAGGAAGTTTAATGTATGAAATGGAATATACAAGACCTGACATTTCACATGCAGTTGGTGTTGTTGATAGATACATGGTGAATCCGGGTAAAGAACATTGGGCAGCAGTAAAATGGGTGCCTTAGTATCTTCGAGGCACAAGTGCTTATTGTATCACATATAATGGTTGTAGTGATCCAGTCTGTAGTTATGTTGATTCATATTTTGCAGGTGATTTGGACAAAAGGAAATCTTCTTCAACTTATGTCTTTACTCTTATAGGAGGACCTATTTGTTGGATGTCAAAGCGTCAAAACACAGTTGCTTTATGCACCACTGAGGCAGAATATATATTTGTCTCACATGCATGCAAGGAAGAAATTTGGTTAAAGGGTTTATTGGATGAGTTTGGAAAAGTACAGGACAAGGAAAATGTGTTATGTGATAGTCACAGTGTTATTCATCTGGCTAACAATCCAACTTATCACAGTAAGACTAAGCATATTGTGGTTAAATACCATTTTGTAAGTTAGTTTATTGATGGAGGTGGAGTACCTCTTGAGAAAGTCCATACGCAAGAAAATTGTGCAAACATGTTTAGAAAACCAGTACTGTTAGAGAAACTACGATGGTGCTTGGCTTCTCTAGGCTTGTAGAAAAGGTGATGAATGGGCTTGGGCAAGGTATCAGGTAAGTTGTTATCAAGGTGGAGATTGTTGGAATTATGACTGTTATCACAAGATTTGTACTTATGCAAAGTCTTCCACAAGATCCCAAATATTGTGTAACTATGGAAGAATCTACCACTGTCACCTAAGTAGAAACTTTCCTCGTTTTAATGATGGAGAGAGGTCCACCACAAGAGAGGCTTCCCTGGTGACCTCAAGGGATCAAATATAAAGATTAGCCAATCCTACAGCCCCCTATCTTAGTCACTTGTTGGTTAGGTCTAGGTCTAGGAGAGGGATGGAAGATAACAAAGTAATATAGACAATAAACAAGTTGCAACATAATATAGACAATTACCAAGTTATAGCATGCAATAATGACCCTTTAGACACTAGACAATTACTAAATGCTATGGTTGTTGCAAATTGCAATTGTAAGTTAGTTTTATAACAGCAATTAATACTTTGCAACAGCAGCAAATAAAAGTGCTCAGAAATGGGGCAATTCACCATGAAAAGTAGGCATTCAACAAGTATAACATTATCCTATTGCTAGAAGTATTTTCTGAGCAAGTTAAGCCACTTATAAATGAGCGTATGCAGCAGATCAAAGTAGTTTTCAGTGGTTGTAGCAAACTTTTATAACAGCAGCAATAAATATTGATAGTTTACTAGGGTTAGGGTTAGGAAAGTTGATAAATTGTTTGAGAGAGAGAATATTGATTATAATAGCTACTTTAACCACAAGAACACCTCTAGACTAGTCTCGTTGTCCTCTAGGGCTCATGGGATCACAAATGCATTAACTTGAAGATTGAACTAGATGAAACAAGAGAGGTAAGGACTAAACCCTAAGGTGCAAACACACTTGGGCCTTAGGTTTTAGACTTTGAGGAAAGAGGTACCTAGGATGCAAACACTCTTGGGCCCTATGTGTTGTTTTTTCCCTTTTCCTAGCTTCACTTAGGTCAAGGATCAAAGGCTAGGGTTAAAACCCTAAAGTGCAAGCACTTTTGGGCCTTAGGATTTTAACCCTAGCAAAGAATGCTTCACAAATGAGGGAGAGAAGCACTTATGTCTCCCTCTTAGGGTTTAAACAAGATAGCAATTTAACCTTTAGCATTAGCAAGAAACATAAATTGCAAAAAATGACTTACTTCTTCCAAGTAGCAAGAGCATCAAAACTCCAATTGCAGAAATTATCATCCAAAAGAGCAAACCATCCACAAAGATCCCTCCACAAGACTAGTGCATGAGTGAAAGAGACAAAGAGAGGAAAATAGTGAAATTTTTGAGAGTTACCTCCACTCAAGTAAGTGAGGAAGTGATGATGAAAATGAATCTTAGTGCTAGCCTCTTTATATGAGGTAAACCCTAGCGCTTTTGTCCACAAAATAAATCAAAATGTCAATAATCCATAATTTAAGGGGGAAAGACCCCTCAAATAGCCTCTACAAATGATAAAAATGCAATTAAGCCATCATAAATGCCACACGTGTGGTGACGTCAGAACTCCCAAGGCTAGAGGAGGACCTCCCAAGGCCATGTGGTATCCTCTCAAGGTGAAATCATGGTAAAGGGTGCCTCTCATCATCCATGGTCATGCTCCATCATCAATCCCAAGGGACATCAAACCCTAGAAGGTGACGTCATCATCCAATGGAGGCCAACGTCAAGGGTTTAGGGCGCTACATCCAGGGTCTAGGAGGTTGCATCTCGTCACTGCATGGTATCTGGCTATCTACTGCTGCAACATCCTCAATCCGGTGAGTAATAAGCCCTAGGGTTTATTGCACAGCCTGTGAGCTTCAGCCCATCTGTGTGCCATCATGACCAAATCTTCCAAAACCAAGCCCATCTATCCATCATTCAAAGTCCTAAGGATGTGAGAGCTCATGTCTAAAGGTGCCAAGTCACTGGGTGACTCACTGCTTTGCATCACACATGCCAAAGTCCTGCAATAAGGGCACAACATCTTGGGTGAAATCCCAGGACATCCCTCAAAGAACCATGTCAGGGCCATCCAATTCAAAACAAAATATAACACAAGGTAAACCAATGTTCATAAGAGATATTAGTCCTTGAGTCATGCAAAGTAAGTTGTTTCTTAAGATATGATCCATGTAAACAATTCACCTCAGTATCCCTTCAAGCATCACACCGGCCCAAGACCTCATGTGAGTTGGCAAGTTTGAATATGGGAGGGCATTCATCCAACCCTATTAGGTGTGCCAACCAAGACAGTGAAAGAAAAGACCCAGGTAAAGGGATGGGTCCCAAGGGAAACAATGAAAGAAAGAAACCCTTCAAGAGTAAGTGTGATAGTGGTATGAGTTGAGCTTACTTCACGGCTTATGGTGTCATTAAATTCATTTCTATGAGAGTCTTTGTAGAGGGAGCGCTTGTTGTTTGAGATACCCTTTCCATTGCATTTTTTGCATTCCAAACCCCTTAATTGCCTTTTGATACCCATTTATTATTTTTCAATTCCCCTTTACAGGTTTCAAGCTTTTATTCTTTCATTTTCTTACTGGGCTAAAGTCATGTCATAATTGTGCATTCAATGCATCGGGACAAGGGGCGATTACCATTAGAGGGGGTAGAGCTCAAGTTGGCTTGTGGCTTTTATAGGTGGCCTCTATCATTTTTTACATAGGATACATATAGCAACTACATCAACCTCTAGGCCTTCAGCCCCTTCTTCTCATGAGAGAATGGACCATGACCCATTACCGAAGTTTAGTACACTGTGGTAGGCTCCAAGACGAAAAGTGTTAAGTATGGTGGGGAATGGAACGTTACCCTGTTGGGGCCCCCCAGTAATACCCCTTTTCCCTGGACGGTGACAACATGGAACTAGGGCACAGAAACTGACCACCAATGTGAAACAAGGAAACAAACATAACTTCCCAAGCTAGTGATCCATTATCTAACTTCAACCAATGATCCTCATCCACATGCACAGTTAATTAAGCACAACACTTTGCATGAAATAAGGACTAACATACCTCATGGTGACGTTGGCTTACCATCCCCCATACACTAAGTTGTCTGGATGTGATGAGCTTGTTTGATCTGTAGTTGTAAGAGGCAATCTGAGGGGGGCTGTTGGACTGCCATCTATGGACATATTGATCATCATCATGATCGGGATCATTGTCTCCATTGTGGGCCATGAGACATGATCTCCTCTAGTTACCCCTAGGCATGGGAGGGTAACAATGACAACAATTAAAAGAAACTACGGTAAAAACCAAATTTACTTGTAGTAAATATTTGGTAGTTTATGTAACGGTGGTGGTTCGTATAATGGTGGCGGTTCATGTGATGCATGAAACGGTGCTAGTTATGGATAATTATATATCTATGAAGCCTTGAGAGGTTGATGTAAGTTTTAGCTTGCAGAACAATAATATACCGATACCTTTGCCCCATGGATGTTTCCTTGATGAAGTGTCGGGATTTTACCACATAAAACTTAAATATTCTGTGTTGAAATTTAAATATTTCTGGGTTCTTCATCCCAACACATCACACCACAGCTGTGGCAATAAGCAACCCCAGCATAACTGGGACATAAAGATCTGCAATTCATCCGAAATCTTATTCTATCAAATGACAACCACAGTCCGAAAAAAAGCCCAAAACTACAAGAAAAGGGCAAACACCCAGTGATTTGCAGAGCTGAAAATCAATCTTAAGTCACAGCAGGACTGAAATGCAAACACCCAGTGATTTGAAGAGCTGAAAATCAATCTAAAGTCACAGCGGGACTGAAATGCAAAGACCCAATGAATTAGGGTTCTTCCAAAACCCTACATTCAACTAAACTCTAACAAGCCAATTTGACATAAACAAACCACTACATTCTTCCCAACAGAACTTATCATCTAAACGGCGCTATATGGCCTGAATCAATCAATAGTAAATACAGTAAATTCAAATATCAGTGTTTGCTCACAACTGTAGTTGCGCATCCAAAATTTGCAGGGGAATTTACCTTGATCATATAGGGAGGCATTTTTGTGTAACGGTGATGAGCATCGATGTACTCGTTGAGATCAAAATCTGTCTATTCAAAAACTAGGTACAAAAGAGGCTTCACATTCATGTTTTCAGTGTGCTTCACATCTAACAATATGCATAAAAGGCTTTCAGAGCGCGATCGCACACACATACATATATAGAGAGAGAATATGCAAATCAATTGCCTTACATTACAGATATCCTGAGAAAGCATATGTAGAATAAAAATCTCACGGAAGGCAGTGGGAGAAATTCCCTCACCATCGTTATCTAACTTGGTATTTTTAAGGGCAACCAATTTCCCTGTTTTCTTGTCCTTGCCCTTGTACACCTTCCCATTGGTTCCTTCTCCCACCTTCTCCAATTTCTCAGACACATCCATTACTATTCTGTTCTTCGAGGGCACGGAGCTATGGATGGAGCGAACAAAAATAACGATTACGATATCTTTACCTTCAACGCTGTTAGAACTGAGATGCAGCACAGAAGCACTTGGCATTTCTCCGTCAAACCAATTGTTAGCCAGCCCAAACTGAAGACCTCTGATATGGTACCACCAATTGCTAGCCAGTCCAAACCGAAGAAGACATGTACAATTCCCATATACCTTCGATATGGTACCATTGATACTATTGTCGATCACAACCAGAATTTGAAGCTTTCCTCGTTACAGCGCTGGCTTGGCAATGGCCTACTTAACTGGTTTGCAGATAAATCCAAAACCTTAAACTGAGTCTGACTTCCAAGCTTCCGAGAAATTTGCCCATTGAGCCAATTGCAAAACAATTTCGGACTCTTCAACATGGTCAGCTCAGCAATCCATGCCGGAATCTCACCCGACAGTCTATTTTCAAACAAATTCAAAATTTTCCGCGTAGTTGAATCACTCAAACCCTCAGTCTATTTTCAAACAAATTCAAAATTTTCAGCGCAGTTGAATCACTTAAACCCTCAGGAAGCAATCCTGAGGGCATATTATCCAAAGCTTATAACCATTCCAACTAACCCAACTTACCAAAATCCTTAAGCATCTTACCCTCAAAGTTATTCTGATAACGCTGCAAACTAGCCAGCTTCAGAAGCCTTTTGATAACGCTGCAAACTAGCCAGCTTCAAGAACTTTGCTGAAACCACAGCACCTGCTAAAACTATGACGTGTGTAATTTTTTTTTTTCATATACTGGAAAAAGTCTACAATACTCGCTATCAACATAGCATGTGTTGATACAATTGGTAAGGGACAAAGTTCCACTCCTAAAATTTCTATGTTTTCGGTCATTAACATGTTTCGTTATGTATGAAAAAGAAAAGCTCTAAGACAAGCTATTAGATAATCATAGGCACTATTAATTCATATGTGAGGACCAAATCACATGTCAACCTAAATAGTATATGCAAGAAAGCTAATGTCATTTGAAGTCATCATGAAGAAAATCCAGTGTCTTTTGTGGTCCACTACCTTCACTAGGATCATGTGTTTTCTAGTAGCAATTAAATTTACCAGTTTCCTTTGTGGTCAACTACCTCCATTGAGGTCATGTTCTTTCTAGTAGCAACTAGTCTTAGTCTCATACATGAAAACTGATTAAACACTTAAACTCACGAGATACTACCTTGTTGCACTTTAAACGACAAGATACTACCTGGTTGCACTTCAAACCTCTAGCGTTTTTTTCCTACTTGTAGTTTAAACCTTCTTTTAAACCTAGTTGCAATTTAAATATATTTTTTTAACCTAGTAGGCTAGTTGCACTTTAAACTTATTGCAGGTTTTTTTAGGCCAACCGATAGTAACTGAACTAGGCATCCTAGATTACTATATCGGGCATCCTAGATACTATACCATCAGAGAGGCATCCTAGATTACTATATCGGGCATCCTAGATACTATACCATCAGAGACTCCAATAGATGGAACTTCTCCTCGGGAGGATAGATGGAGTGATTCATATGAGATCAAATATACTTATATTCAGGTGTGTGTTGGCTCATCTCTTCTTGAGAATACATCCTAGTGTCACTAAGGAAAGATTTTGTGATTGTTGGTTAACCTTGACTCGGTCATAGAGTAGTTACGGTAACATTGATACAATCAATGATGGGTTTATCGTTCACAATTTATGGGCCCATGGTATTTGCTTAGAGTATTTCATATGATGAAGCCTATTTAATGGCTTGGGATAGTCCATTATAAGTTGTCTCGTGGAATAGGACTTGGGAATTGGCATGTTGGTCGATAGAGGCCTAGGTGGTCGATGTAGCCTAGAATGCATGATGTATGATTGATTTGGTCTAGAGAACCAAACAAGAAAAAACTCATTGCATATTACTCATGTTAAAAGCAGAACTTTGAAAGTGTATTGTAACCATTGTTCCTTGTTGAAGAATATATTAAGCTTACTTTGTAGTGTGGAGTTTTCTCCCGGAAGGGTTTTCCCTAAGAAACCATTGTCTAATGATTGTATGTTTCTATGTTGTTTATTATTACAACTATGTTTGTTTAATTTATGCACATTCTCTTGTCATAAATTAGTGTAAGAAACATGTTTTGCACATCTACTTCCTTTCATTTGGTATCAGAGTCTGATCATCTTGGATCCAAGGTGTTAGAGACAAAGTTTTTTTATATAATCTTGGTTTGAGTGGAAGATTGTGCATAATGAAAAGTTGTTGCAAGTAAATGACACATGGAAATGCATTGCCATGATCTATGTGAAGCATTGATAAAAGAAGCATACTAAGGATATTAGATGAAAAAGTACTCAGTTAATGAGTGCTTGATCTGGCTCATTATATTTGGTGTAGAGAGGGATGCAAGTAAAGAAGTAGGTAGATGTTTCTTGCATTATTTACTCAGTCATACAGTGATAAGATGAGTACTTAGTCTATGTAATTGTATTTGGAGCAAGAGAGATGTTGGCAACGAAACATGTTGATGTTTGGCATAGCATCACATGCTCGGGCATATAATTGTAAGTATTTTTATGGAGTTGGATTTTATCACTTGCATATGGGCATATGGTTGTAAGACCTATTTAGGCATGTGTACCCTTGGTTTGACGGTTCACTTGTGTAAATTTTAGATGTATACTTAGGTGATATGAAACATGTTGTATTCTCGGATGCCTTGTTAATAAAATTTGAGGAGATAGGTGTTTATCCTAAGTCAAGTTTGAAGGAGGGAATGTTGAGTTAACCTTGACTTGGTCATACACTAGTTAGGATAACCTTGATACAATCAATGATAGGTTTACCATTCATAGTTTATGGACTCATGGTATTGGATAATCCATAGTATTTGTTCATAATATATCATATGATGAACCTTATTTAATGGCTTGAAATAGACCACTGTAAGATGCCTCGGGAGTTGGCATGTTAGACCTGGGTGGCCTACGTAGTTTAGAGTGTGCATGATGTAGCATCGGACTCACTACAAATTACTCTTGTTAAGAGCATAGTTTTGAAAGTGTATTGTAATAATTATTCATGCTTTGGGATTTTTCTTCCAAAGAAGTTTTCCACAATGATTGTATATTTTTGTAAATTTGTTATTATTACAACTATATTTATTTAATTTATACACATTCTCTCATGGATTAATGTAGAAAGCATGTATTCCTCACCTTTGTTTCCTTCTATGTTTATTTAATTTGTATACATTATTCTCTCAATAACCTCACCTCACCTCTTAATAGCCTCACTTCTATGTTTATTTAATTTGTACTTATTCTTCTCTCAGTATCCTCACCTCACCTCTCAATATCCACACCTCCTCTCAACAACCTCGCCTCACCTCTTCTCAGTAGCCTCACCAACCTCACCTCCTCTCAATAGTCTCACCTCACCTCTTTTAGTAGCCTCACCTCACCTTTGCTTCATTTTCCTTCTATGTTTATTTAATTTGTACATGTTATTCTACTTCCTTCTATGTGTATTTAATTAGTACACATTATTCTCTGAGTAGCCTCACCTCACCTCTGCTTCCTTCTATGTTTATTTAATTTCATCTCACATTTTCTTTTTATGTTTATTTTATTTAATGTGTACACATTATTCTGCTTCGTTCTATGTTTATTTAATTTGTACACGTTATTCTCTCATCAATCTCACCTCACTTCTCTCAATAGTGTCACCTCACCTCTACTTCCTTCTATGTTTATTTAATTTCACCTCACCTTTGCTTCCTTTTATGCTTATTTTATTTAATGTATACACATTAGTGTGTTTTCTTCTATTTTTATTTAATTTGTACACATTATCCTCTTAGTAGCCTCACCTCACCTCTTAATAGCCTCATTTCCTTCTATGTTTATTTAATTTGTACACATTATTCTCTCATTAGCCTCACCTCACCTTAGCCTCACTCCCTTCTATGTTTATTTAATTTGTACACGTTATTATCTCAACAACTTCACCTCCTCTCAATAGCCTCACCTCAACATCACTTCTTCTATGTTTATTCAATGTGTACACATTATTCTCTTAGTAGTCTCTCCTCCCCTCTGCTTCATTCTATGTTTATTTAATTTGTACACATTATTCTCTCAATAACCTCCCCTCCCCTCTGCTCCATTCTATGTTTATTTCATTTGTACACATTATTCACCCTCTAATTCATTCTATGTTTATTTAATTTGTCTTTTATGTTTATTATACTTGTCACTTGCGGTGCTATATAGCATTCGACAATGTGTTGACTACTTATTGGTTGAGGTTTGACCCAAAATTTTTTGAGCTTTATCAAAAGTATAACATTACAAACTGATTTTATTTATTTATTTTAATTAGTTTAAAGCATTTTTCTAATGTTTCATTGGTGGTTCAAATGACCCTGTTATTGCAGAGCCTGCAGCGGAGGGATGCAGCAAAATAAATGCAATTTGAAGTTCATTCAACATGACGCGACATTTAATAATATACAAGAATAAAGCGAAAACCCTATTGAGCCTGACTAAGTAGAAATACATAGAAGCAGAGATTGATTCGTCATTATTATTATTGGTTCTTGGACAGATATGATCCATCAGTATTAAAATTGTTAATGCAAAACGTGGCGGTTTATCTTTGTACTGTATTAAGTGCCGGTTCCTAAATGACAAATTAGTGCTTTACCTGTGTAAGGTATTGCTTCACATAGTTCTAGTTTGGGAGCTTTTATCTTTTACTTTCCTTTGTATTCTTAATCAATTGTTTTTCAGCAGTTTATTTATGTAATCATTTGATAATTGTTTTCTATCAGTTTATTTATGTATATATGAAATTTTGATTAATTTGTTGAGCATAGAGCAAAATCCTCGGAACAAGATTTTAAAACACATAGAACTTCGAACATACAAAACTCAAATTACGTTTGAAAATCATATCAACTTCAATCCTTTTTTAAAGTTAATCTCTACCATATTAATAACATAAAATTAAATTAGTAGAAAAATATAAATCTTTCATCTATTTTGTATTTTGTAATAGTAGCAATCAATCTTGTCTTATTATACCTGCAGCGCCAGGTATATAGCTATAGATATGCAGTTGACTGCATATTAATCTAACCTTTGACCAAAAAATTTGCCAGGTTTTTGTAAAACATTTCATATGATTTTTTATTTTTATTTTTTTAAATTATTTAATTTCTTTTTGAGACGATCCAATTGGCTACTCACTTGAATCTCTTATTGCCAAAGAAGCGGCAAATCATAAATGCAACAACAAATATGTGATTTCTCAAATCATAATGTGCTCTCCTCAGTTTTAAGGTCTTAATTTTAACTGTACATAAATGTACATAAATGGTTGACGTACCAGTCCCAATAAAGGACAGGTATTGTGCATGCCAATGCCATCAAACTTCAGGTACCTGGCGGCAAGTATTGCGCATGCCAATGTCATGCGTACTTTTAAGGTCTTAATTTTAACTGTACATAAATGTTCATAAATGGTTGACGTACCAGTACCAATAAAGGACAGGTATTGTGCATGCCAATGCCATCAAACTTCAGGTACCTGGCGGCAAGTATTGCGCATGCCAATGAATGCCATCAAACTTCAGGTACCTGGCGGCAAGTATTGCGCATGCCAATGCCATGCGTACTTGTTTCAATGACGATTCCTAATATTCGTCACATGAAATAATAAAATCCCTAAGCTTAAACAACTCGGGACCAAAAGAGGTGATTATTTATTTGAATGTAAAAATTCTTTCGTTTTTCGAAGGCCCCAGTACTATGTACTCGGGACTCGAAGGAATACTTCAATATACTCCGTAGAATATGAAAGACCTTTCAAGGTTCCCAGAGTGTTCGAAGGGAGATCCACCATTGCCCTAGTGTTGTGTTCATTTTTCGAAGTAAAGCTTCAGAGTCTTAGCCTCCAAAGCCCGAGTACTAAATGCTTAGGCTCGGGAGGATTTTGTTGATTTTGTTTCAAATGTTTAAAAGCTCCTGG
>CBVK0101348395.1:0-28518 GCA_900067695.1 Picea abies
GATATATTAGCCTTCAACTTCTTCAAATATTCAACTATGTTGTAATCCAGCTTGGTCGATTCTCGTGTATGGATATTAATAAGGTTTCTTCAGGGATAAAAAGGTTCTTTCGAATGATCTAGAGATGGTATTCCTCCCGAAATTTGGGTCGTGGTAAGGTCATTTGAGACAGGATGACCCTTGTTTCGTGTTTTCACAACCAGGACTTCTGTGGGTGGTTCTTGGACTTCACATAGGTCATCGGAAGGCATAGGTAGATCAGGGTACCATATCAACATGGTTGTTTCTTCCAGTGGATCGGTCTCGTCCTGATCAAGGATATTTATATTTGATCCGCTCGGTTGTTCGGTTAGGGATACCTCATCTAGAAATTGGTTGGCCATCAAATTCATGGCATGCACCCATTGAGGGCAGTCCCTTTCAAATTGGTTCTCCTGATGATAAGTGCAAAAAGAGTCAGATGTTACATTTCCCAGATCAATGTTTAAGTTGGCTGGGGGAGGTTCAATTTCTTTGAATGTTGGGTTCCTTTTAAAGAAAGGCTTATAGGGAATTTGGCCTTGGTTTCCCTCCCCTTAACTTATCTTCGTGTCTATGATTTAGTTTGATAGTTTTTTTACCATGCGTTGTAGGTCCTCTATGTCCCTACTTCCCTTTTCAAGAGCTTGTTCTTTTTGTTTCCCTGGGGGTCTGGTGAGCAATAGCCATCTCCTGGGGGGAGGTTGAGCTTCTTTCTTAGCTAAGGAAACCTGGCCTTCTTTGAATCCTTTCATTTGGAACTCTATCATTTTGGCTTCTTAAAAATTCTCAACGAGGGTTGGTTTGGCAGCCCTCTTTACAAACATGGAAATAGAAGTTGGGAGAGCATTAGCATATACTTTGATTTGTAACTCCTGAGTAGGTTTATCTTTGGGATGGAATTTATTTAATATAGTGGTGAATATTTGATTGAAGTATTTAACCCTTTCCTTTGAACTCATGGTGGCAGCAAAAAACTCAACCATCAAAGCTCTTGTGGTATCTTTTTCTTCAAAATTGTCTAGGAAATCCTTTTGAAACTTTGTCCAACTAGTTATAGATCCTACAAGAAAGTTAAAATACCACGTGGAATCTGAATTCTCAAAAGTGTAGGGGAACAACCTGCAAACTACGTCTTCATGTTGGACATTCATCAGTCTGATAGCTAGTATGAATTTCTTGATATGATATTCCGACAACCTTGAGGTTTCAGGGTCGAATTTAGGAAGTAACTTCTCTGGGTGTCGGGGATGGTTATGTACTCATCCAGGGATGGCCAAAGCATATCTAGCCAACCAAGGTTGATTATTTTGTGGTGGGTTTCCCCTTTCTTCATCATGGTCTTTGTTGTCCTCCATATCTTCAGATCCTGAGTTAAACCCTTCTTCTTTTGAAAATTCATCAGGCTCGTAGAAGTTATCAGCCGGTTTTTCAGGGATTAGGTTAAGAGGATGTTTGATTTCGGTGAAGGAGAAATCTATCATGTCTTCTACTATGTGGACACAAACCTGTTCGGGGGACTCGACCATTGGTCTTCTTAGTTCTTTTCTACAAGGAAGTAGTGGAGCTAAGGGCAGTCCACCGATCTGACGGGCGTATGCTCTTGTGATTCTAATGAATTGATTCAATTCATCATGAGGAAGAGTGTAAGGTATATTTGGGAACAAGTGTTCTTCCTCGGGCTGGGGCGAGTTACTCATTTCAGTAGTAGTCAGTGTATGTGGGTTGTCTTGGGAACGACTAGCCATACATGTGGGTTTCTTTGAATATACAAACTGTCTGGAATATTATGTGAAATATATATTCACTCATTCATTCTCAGACCCTCCTTCCAGTGCCAATTCTGTTGATGGGTCCTGGATCCCGTTAAATCAACAGCAAGAACCAAACCCACCACCGAGGCCCAATTAGAATCTACAATGTTTAATAGTGGAATGGTTCTCTAGATCTTGCGATCCGACCAATTAATCGATGGGCTTTACGTTTTCTTGTGAAAGCGTCTCCTTCAGTTTGGACTTTCTCTTTTTGTATTTTTCTCTTAGGTAGGACCGATATAAGATGGAAGCCGGTATAAACCAACTAGGTAACAAAATAGGAACAAGTTTAACTACTGGAGAAGAAGCTTAGCTTGGGGTAACCCTTTACTCTAGCATGAAGACAGTGATTGTCTACCACAGGCCTAACACTAATACATTAACCATGTGAGTATACCAATTACTAACTGAGATACAAATTATCATAAAGAAAACATACATGTGATAAACGATGGTAGGTAAAATAATTCCCTCCACTCTAATCATCAATCACATAGTAACACAAAAAATTGTTTTTCATCATTAAAGAAAGACCTATAAAACATTGCATCAAATAACTTATCAATAGATTTAGTAGCTCTTACTCATTACAACATCCATCCATGAGACAAAATAATAAATAGTTCTTCTCCACATCTAATCATGCATGCATTTGATGAAAACACAAACTTTTCTCTGGTCCAAAAGGACTTCTCAATTCAAGGAAGCTCCGAAATAGTTCTTAACAAAACAAAAAATGAGAGTTTCTTGTAACAACCATCGAACTTTCACTAATCGGTCGATGCTCTTATTTATAGCATAAATTTAACTAAAAATAACAACTAAAGTGTAGATAAGTAAACAAAATTCGCCACATGGAATTATCTCCTTTTAGTTTTCTAAGAGTCATCTCAAATTATCACCGTAGAGGGTCACTCCTCTCATACTTCGACGACTTGATGAACATATCCTCTCAGGTGTTGGCGTATGGGAATTCATGTTGTTCCATCAGGGCCGAGTGAATCTCTCTTATCTCTACTGCATGTGCCCGATAATTGACTAGATTGGCACTTAACTATTGCAACATAGCCCGAGCTTTGATCGGGTGAACTCCATAAACTGTCGCAGTTGACTTGGCACCATGTGTGTCACCTTTGTTATTTCTTCGACCCATTGATGAGTTTTTCTCCATGTGTGACTTGACTATGCAATGCAAGTCAACAAAGTCATCGGGTGTGCCATACTCAAGGAGTCCGATGTCTTTTATTTCTTGATTGATATTGGTCCAATTTCTCTCGCACTTGGCCCATTTCTCTTGGATTTCTCAGTGAGGTTCCCGAGCCATTTCTTCCCAATACTCGGAGGCATCTTTCCTGCAATCAATCAAAAAAATAAATCCTTTAGAGACTGTGTATAAATCAATACTGGGTAAAATACATGTATGAAGTGTAAGCATGAAACATCCATACTGATACATACCTGTAAAGCTTGCTAAACCTGTTTATTTGATACTCACAAGATATCTGCAGCTTTTGAGTTGCTTGCTTCGCTTCTATTAGCTCTGTCATTTTTCTCTAATTAGGGTGGGTCTTATTCGGGTCACGTCCATGTGCCACAACATGAAAGATCGGGTACAGAATAACATGAGATTTGAAGTCAATCCAGTGGTTGGTTGGCCCTTGGAGTTAGAAAAGGATGTCAGAGTCAAACATGTGTTAATAGTACGAGTCTGTTTCAAAAAAGTTGGGTCATGTCATAAAGGAAGTCGTTAGGTGTCTCAGGTCGAGGCAAGTTGTTTAAACAGAATTCATGTCGGCAAGTGCAACAACCATTATCACCTCATCATGAAGGCTGGAAGAATGAAAAATCACGGTGCTCATATCACATACGCCCTGCAATTCCTATCATTTGTACCTCACATGACCCGAAACGTACTCGTCACGCGGATGTGCCATAGAAAATATTCAATTCTCTTCAAAACATCCAATGGCAATGAATTCAGTGTTCCCTGGCACATTTCCACCTATTGCCTTCTTTGTTATAAATTTTGGATGTTTTGCATGCATTATACTTACCAGCCGAGCTTGTGCATTGTTGGTAGTTCATCTCACGAACCCAGATTGATGAAGTTTTCCGCCTCGGGCCCTCTCCAATTCTTTCACACATAAGATAGATACGTGTTGCACCATAAGAACCCCTCAAAGCATAAGAAAGGGCACGCGAAGCAGTAGAAGTGCCAGGCCTGAGCCCCAAAGCGACTGGGATTTTTTTCTACTCGCAGTGAGCATCCTCGAGGTTTCAAAGGGAAATTCCCATATGCGCACGGAAACGATGATATCACATCTTGCGAAGGCCGATGTGGAAAGGGTTGCACTGGAAGGAAAGACATTGGAAGACATGTCTCCCAAACAATCGATACCTTGGAGAAGTAGCAGGCCAAGGAAGAACAAGGAAGCTGGGGAAACCCAAGTCCCAAGCAAGCCACGTGCAAGATCAACTCCCGAGGAATTACTTATGCACGTTGTTCGGCAAGAGCCTGTCGAAGGCACAAGTCAGGAAAGTGGGAGCAGAATGAGGAGGACAGATGCCACGTGCACTAACGTTCGAGAACTGACTTAGTAGTTGAAATAGGCACAACTTACCATTGTCGAACTCTACCAGGAAAACAAAGAATTAAGACGAGAGTTGGCCGCAAAGAACCTTGAGGTGTCAGCATCACAAGGATGTGAAGAGAACGTGACTTGGCTCAAGAGATAGCTCCGAGAAGATAAGGATACAATCATGCAGCTGCATGAAGCACAAAGGATGTCGAAAGAATAAAATGCGACCCATCACCACCCCTATGACAAGACCTGTTGATGACCAAGAAACAAGCAGTTATGACGTGGTCGTACACAGTTGTTTTCTATTTTGGGAAAAAGGTCATATGAAAGGCCATTGAATAGAGGAAGGCTTGTTTCCTAGATTCTAGGGATAGTAGCTAGAGAGAAGGGCAGCCCCAAGCGATGCCTTCGCCTATATATTTCATGTTTTCAATGTAAATTAGGCTGGTTGGCCAAATAGTGTAGATTGTGTCTATTGTATGAAATTTGAGCTTGATCGAAATCTAATGCAAACATCCTAAAACTTTGATGAAAGGATTCTAGTTGTACCAATTGGATGTATTGTTTCTTTTCTTTGCATATATATTTCCTATATTCTTTGTCTATATCTTTTCCTTTCTTATTCGAAACATATTTTCTGAGCTTGGGATTCGATGTGCAATGCCCCTTGTTTGTGCCATTCAAACAAGCCGTATTCCCTCCCAATTAACTCCGAACTCATCATGAGTGGTGCTACAAGTTGCTTTGTGTGTTTTTCTCCTCACCACACAATGATCTTACACTGAAGATTGTTACTTGCCTAGCCGACAAGGTATCGGGGGTTGGCAACCGGGAACAATACTATCACTAGTTTTCTTGTGGCTTAGCTTCCTCAAAACTGTTGATGACAAAACATTTCGGAAGTCTGCGATTGGAGAAAATCTATTAGTGTGGTCCAAACGTTCGTCGCGATTTGGTCTTCTCTGATTTCTCTATGCGCGTCGGGTATTGGCTATCAACAATATCATTTCTTTCTTCGTTAACGTTTACTCTCTTCTCCTTTTACCGATGCTGAAGGGGATTAGTTATCGCCGATATCCTTGTGTGATGATTTTCGCGAAAGAAAAAATTATTTTGCCGATGCTGGTGAAGATCGGTGCTCGGTGACTGTTGTTTTTTTCGAGTGGTTTTCTTTCATCCTTTAATTCCTTCTGATGTCGAATTTGGGTGCATCGGGTGAAATGTTTTGGCTGTTGATTCTTTATTTAAAAGTCAAGCCTTTTAGGTCATGGGTTTTCATAGATTCAAGAAAACTTTGAAATACTTAATTAGAGTCAAGATGATAAGAAAAAACAAACATTTCTCATGATAAAAATCGAATTAGATCAAGTGGTACCCAAAGAGTAAAATTTGGCATAGGATTTTTAGGGTGTGTTGAGTGCTCAACAGGACCCAAGTTTGTTTGATGGATAATGGTATGAGTTTTGATATATTTTTAGGTAATAATATTCCATATGGATAGTACATGTCATTCCATTTCCGATAGTATGTGGAACGTAACATAATTCCTCACGGTTAGAGAATTATGGCCATGTGAAGTTGGAGAAAGGTTTGAGTAATGGACCCAAGTTTGTTTGATGGATAATGGTATGATTTTTGATATATGTGTAGGTAATACTATTCTAGATGGATAGTACATGTCATGCCATTTTCGGTTGACTTTCCCTCCCGTCTTTATCACAAGTTTATAACACCCTTGAATGGCTTGAATGACTGCTAGACAGACTCACGAGTTTATAACACCCTTGAATGGCTCGATTGACTGGTCGGCAGACTCGCTACTTGTCTCAAAACAAAGAAGTACTGCTGCAAGTCTTGGTCCGGTTGGTACTTATCTTGGCGTAGCTGGCACACAGACTACTTAAAGGAAGGAATATCGGGATTAGAACGACCATTCAAGTCCAATTAGCTCAGAATAAAAAACGAGGTCATCCGACTGCCAGTTATACAACACTCCAGCTTTTCCATCACAGTACTCTGCTTTCGTTGCGGAGAATCTGCACACAAAACAGCAGCATGTTGTTAACTTATTTTTAGATCGTGCCGATAAGGTCATGCATCTTCTGCATTACTACTTCTCCCATCAAAACTTGTATGAATCGTTCAAATATGAAATAACAAAAATGTGTTTTATGTAGGTTTATTAACTTAATACTATTTAAGATGATCCAAGAGAAACATGTCATTTCAAATGAGAAGCCAAGTTTACAAATAAGAAATATACACCAGCTATGAAACATCCATGGTAATATATTCAGCGGTTATACAACATTTATGGTAATATATATCTAGAGACACACCGCGAAATTTTTATTTATGTCGACTGAACCTGAAATATCAAGCCATATACTCTCTGATAAAACCTGTGTACGTAAATGTTCAGGTTTTAAACCATTTTATTTATTGAGTCCATAAAAACCGATTTCTTAGCTTTATTGTTCCAATAGTGAAGCATTATGAGCGCACGTCCAGTCAAAGGGGGATTCACACAGAGAAACGTGAGATGAATTGAACTGTCAATATAGACCGCAGAGATGTCTAAATCCAGGTTTGGTAGCTCTGCTATGCATATGTAAGAAGAAATGTGAACTAAGTAAAGGCAGGAAACAATGGACTACAAAGGAGGTGCTCTTACACAAAAATGGATTACTGCAACAAATAAAAAATAGGTGGCAGGAAGAGAAGGTACAAGGAATGGTGTACGCTGAAGTCGGGAGTGTTGGTGGCAAAATAGAAGAGAAAGTACAAGGAATGGTGTACGCTGAAGTCGGGAGTGTTGGTGGCAAAATAGAAGTAATAAGAGAATGTACTACATTTGATTATTCCCGATTCCAAACAGACAACATGGCATACGGGAATAAGCACAATGATTTTAAATTTCTTTAGCTTGACCTATCTACCAGTACTGTGTAGCTGAATGCATAAATTCTCTGCTCATTAAATAATAGAAAATAAAGTACCGAATTACATATCTAACACACAAAAAGGCCAGGCTATGCCAGAGAAAGAGGAGTACATGGAATTTGCCATTGAAAGGAAGCGAAAAAATTTCAATCATGGTTGTAGAGTCCATCTAAAGCCAAACGTTCTAGATGGCATGGACAATCAAAAACGGGTGTTAAATTTGAAGTTTTGGTCTGTGTTTAATTAATGAAGTCAACCAGTTAACTTTCTAGATGGTGTGTACCTAGTTTCCAGTACCACGATAGACAAACGAGACAATGAAATGTAAATATTGACTAGAGGAAGCGAGACAATCAAACTTAAATATTGACTTGAATATTGACTTGACTTGAGAATTAGTAAAATGAAAAAGTGGTTGGTCGTGATACATAAGTATGACTATAAAAATGAATTCATGAGTTTGTCAACCCCCCTTAAGTTCGTCAGCTGCATGTTATATCTATTTTATTCTATTATATTTTATACTTACAATAGTTTAATATATATAGTTTTATTGTGTTTATCATCTTATAAAGGTAGGGGTGAAACTTATCAAAAACATGTCATGTTAAAATAATAATTTGATTATCATGATAAAGCTATTTAATAATTTGATTATCATGATAAAGCTATTTGGATATTAATAAAGAAAATATATAAATTTATATTTATATTTATTATAAAATATTTACCCATAATCATGAGAACCAATACAAACTTTATAATACATAATTAAACAGAAAAGTCATTACAATAATAAATAATATATTTAAATTAAAATACTAAAATTCAAATATGTAAATATTTTTTAAAAATTATAATTACAATAGTTAATTAAAAATAATAATTTAATAATACTAATTTAATTATATTTTTAAAAATTAAAAAATATTTTTTTAAAAATAAAATTTTTTATATCCGAAAATCATAGTAATTTTATAATTGTTTTAGTGTAGTCATAAATAAAAATGAAAAATAAAAAATAAAAATAATTAATTAAATAAAATTTAACAAAACATTATCTCATATTAATAATGAATATGATATTTAATATTAATATTATATGATAGATATCATTAATTTTACAAACAGATGATTAATGTATCAAGCAATGCGATCAAGCAATATAATAACTTATTCTAGATAAGTTAGTGCACCAATTATTGATCTCAAAATTGGCCTATAATTTACTAATCTAGCTAGTAGATTATAAGAATTCAAGTCTCAATAATACACTCTTCACATTGATTTCTACTAGTTGTATCCAAATCATCTTCAAAAGATGATAAAGCTATGCAAACAAGACTCATAATTAATTTTTTTTTAATGATTATTTTCAAAGTATGAAAAAGAAATGCATACAAGACAAATGGTTAACCTTAAAAAAGTTCTAAAAATGACACTTACTTCCTTTGTTTGAGAAGAAGTGGAGACACAAATTTAATTTTAAAAGATTAGTTATTTCATTTGTTTGATAAGTGGAGACAAAAATTTAATTTCAAAAATTATTCACAATTGTAATTTATTCTATTTGTACACAATCATGGAACGAGGAAGCGGTCATATATAGTTTTATGTGTATTTATCATCTTATAAAGGTAGAGGTGAAACTTATCAAAAGCATGTCATGTTAAAATAATAGTTTGATTATCTTCAAAAGATGATAAAATGTTAAAATAATAGTTTGATTATCTTCAAAAGATGATAAAGCTAGTGAGAGGCATTAATAGAGAAAATATATAAATTTAGATTTATATTTATTATCAAAGTTTAACAATTATGGGCCTTAATAAACTCTCATATATGTTGAACCAGTCTAGTTGTTGTTTACTTTGTGTTTCTCTAAACATGAAGTTTTCTCTGCAAGATTGATTTTCCATAATTGTAAAAAAAGTGTTTAATAAATGAAGGATCTACCCATAATCATGAGAACCAATACAAACTTTGTAAAATAAAAATTAGTATCAAAACACATGCATAACTAAATTCTAGAAAAGTCATTACAATAATAAATAATATATTTAAATCAAAATACTAAAATTCAAATATGTAAATATTTTAAAATTTTTAATTACAATATTTAATTAAAAATAATAATTTAATAATACTAATTTAATTAATATTTTAAAATAATTTAAAATATATTTTTTAAATAAAATAAAAATGAAATTTTTCCAAGATATCCTAAAATTATAAAATTATAGTAATTTTATAATTTTCTTAGTGTATTTATAAATAAAAATGAAAAATAAAAATAAAAATAAATATGAATAATTAATTAAATAAAATTTAACAAAACATTATCAAAATATGATATTTAATATTAATATTATATGATAGTTATCATTAATTTTACAAACAGATGATTAATGTATCAAGCAATGCAATCAAACAATACATTAACTCATTCTAAATAAGTTAGTGCACTAATCATTGATCTCAAAATTGGCCTACAATTTACTAATCTGACTAGTAGATTATAAGAATTCAAGTTTCCATAATACACTCTTCACATTAATTTATACTAGTTATATCCAAGATAGTATCACCAAATAATTGTATTAAGCTGAGGATAATCTTGTTCTACAACTAATCTTTTAAGAAAGAATTACACTGCGATACAACACTTATTAATGATTATAAATATTCACTTTAGAGTGGGATTTTCTCCCTTTACCATGTTTCCTTGTATGATGAGATGAGGATTATTAAGTTATTGTTTTTCTTGTAGCAAGTACATTAGACCATTTTTATGTTGAAAATGAATGGATGAGGATTACATTAGACCAGTTTTATGTTGAAAATGAATGGATGATGACATGATAGATTCTAGTACATTAGACCATTTTTATGTTGAAAATGAATGGATGAGGATTACATTAGACCATTTTTATGTTGAAAATGAATGGATGAGGATTACATTAAACCATTTTTATGTTGAAATTGAATGGATGATGACATGATAGATTTTTATGTTGAAAATGAATGGATGATAACGTGATAGATTCTAGTACATTAGACCATTTTTATATTGAAAATGAATGGATGAGGATTACATTAAACCATTTTTATGTTGAAAATGAATGGATGAGGATTACATGATAAATTCTAGGGTGCATTTGTTATTATTTAGCTAGCTAAAGGTTTTCTTACTTTCATGTTAAATGTTAGCTTTACATGTCCAAATGTTAACTACCAAGTGTTCAACAACACCTTTCCCATCACCTTATTTCTTTACCCTTATTATTTGTTATTTTATATTTTTATTTGAACACCTTTCCATCACCTTCTTTCTTTACCCTTATTATTTGTTATTTTAAACTTTTATTTGAATATTTAGTTTCTTCTTAGCTTTTTTTTATCAACTTATTCAAGGAGTAATTTAGCTTCTTTTTTTTTTTTTATCAATGTTATTCAAGGAGTAATTTCTCAAATAACCATCCAACAACACCTTTTCCATCACCTTATTTCTTTACCCTTATTATTTATTTCTTTGACTTTATTAATTGTTATATTTTATAACTTTATTTAACCTTTATAAAGGTTTGAATTTGGTTTCACCTTTATAAAGGTTTGAATTTGGTTTCTTTTTAGCTTATTTTTTATCAATGTTATTCAAGGAGTAATTTTTCAAGTAACCATTCAACAACACCTTTCCCATCACCTTATTAGTCCCTGCCTAGGCGAGGGACTATAGCAACAACCTTGCAGTCAACGATAGTTGACCAGGTATTACCTTGTGGGTTTTGCTACAATAATTGGTTGGTGTATTTTGCATTGTTTTTCAAATTATTTCATAAAAATATAAAATAATATTTTTTAATTTTTTTTAATTTTAAAATATTTTTAATATTTTATAAATATTAAAAACAAAATTTCTTATTGGTGAGATGAGATTGGTGAGATGAGATTGATGCTACTAAATAAACCCTGGTGGAGGCTATTTTTTTTAACAATTTTCAGGTTTTAAAAATAATTTCAAAATGAAAAAAAAATATTATTCCCACACTTCCACATCTCTCACGCGCTGCAGTCGATGTTGCTGCAGTCAATGTGTTTTTGCTGCAGTCGATGCCATTCCGTGGCGATCTTCATGGAGAGACTCGACCACAACAAGTAAAAGCGCTGCCAACAACAACATTTCTCCTCCCACTTCCAACCTTAACGCCCTTATCTCATTTTTTCAAGCACAGGGACTCACTGCTGAAGATATGGTCGCACTTTCAGGTAACCTCAACGCTGATTTTAGAGCTGTTAATGCAGAATAAGAATTTGTAACAGTAAGTAAGCTAATGTTGTAGTAAATAAGCTAATGATGTAGGAAATCGATTTCTCTTTACTATATAAATTTAATAAGAATTTTGCAGAAGCCAAGCAAGAAAGCATGTAAGGACATAGAAGACAAGCTTAGAAATTGAATAACGATTTGTTCACGATCAAAGAGAAGCTCACAATCTGCTTCTTGCTTCCATTTATGAGTCCATCTTGTTCTCCTCTTCTCTAGTAGCAGAAGCCAGCCCAGGTCTGTAAGACTAGAAGCGAACCCATGTCTATAAGTAGTTGTGTCTTTATCTAGACCTGCTCAACGGTCCTCTTCCAATTGTTATGGTTGCATTTATTCAAGGTGTTTATTTGATGATATATTTCCACATAATTCCAACATTCCAATATGAAAACTTGAAGTGAATATATTAAAGTTGTTTCTTGGCCCAAGCTCAGCCTTTGAAGGAAAAGATGAATCGGTCATTTCTAGGACCACTCTTGATTACGTCCAAAGGCGTACACCTATTGACAATGGGCACATTTAATAGGTTTTTAGTGCTTAACCAGTTTTGTATGGACAAGATTAAATATTGATGGAATATTCTTAGTCGTCCCAATAAATCAATGGTTTTGATTCAACTACTAACTTCCTCACTATTATAAAGACATCAGTTGACACGTTTATTTTTTTACTTTTACTTAATTATATTTAAAATTTACTATGGTGGCTAAGTGATTGGCTCTTCCGATCTCACACCTTTCCCATCACCTTATTTCTTTACCCTTATTATTTGTTATTTTATATTTTTATTTGAACACCTTTCCATCACCTTCTTTCTTTACCCTTATTATTTGTTATTTTAAACTTTTATTTGAATATTTAGTTTCTTCTTAGCTTTTTTTTATCAACTTATTCAAGGAGTAATTTAGCTTCTTTTTTTTTTTTTATCAATGTTATTCAAGGAGTAATTTCTCAAATAACCATCCAACAACACCTTTTCCATCACCTTATTTCTTTACCCTTATTATTTATTTCTTTGACTTTATTAATTGTTATATTTTATAACTTTATTTAACCTTTATAAAGGTTTGAATTTGGTTTCACCTTTATAAAGGTTTGAATTTGGTTTCTTTTTAGCTTATTTTTTATCAATGTTATTCAAGGAGTAATTTTTCAAGTAACCATTCAACAACACCTTTCCCATCACCTTATTAGTCCCTGCCTAGGCGAGGGACTATAGCAACAACCTTGCAGTCAACGATAGTTGACCAGGTATTACCTTGTGGGTTTTGCTACAATAATTGGTTGGTGTATTTTGCATTGTTTTTCAAATTATTTCATAAAAATATAAAATAATATTTTTTAATTTTTTTTAATTTTAAAATATTTTTAATATTTTATAAATATTAAAAACAAAATTTCTTATTGGTGAGATGAGATTGGTGAGATGAGATTGATGCTACTAAATAAACCCTGGTGGAGGCTATTTTTTTTAACAATTTTCAGGTTTTAAAAATAATTTCAAAATGAAAAAAAAATATTATTCCCACACTTCCACATCTCTCACGCGCTGCAGTCGATGTTGCTGCAGTCAATGTGTTTTTGCTGCAGTCGATGCCATTCCGTGGCGATCTTCATGGAGAGACTCGACCACAACAAGTAAAAGCGCTGCCAACAACAACATTTCTCCTCCCACTTCCAACCTTAACGCCCTTATCTCATTTTTTCAAGCACAGGGACTCACTGCTGAAGATATGGTCGCACTTTCAGGTAACCTCAACGCTGATTTTAGAGCTGTTAATGCAGAATAAGAATTTGTAACAGTAAGTAAGCTAATGTTGTAGTAAATAAGCTAATGATGTAGGAAATCGATTTCTCTTTACTATATAAATTTAATAAGAATTTTGCAGAAGCCAAGCAAGAAAGCATGTAAGGACATAGAAGACAAGCTTAGAAATTGAATAACGATTTGTTCACGATCAAAGAGAAGCTCACAATCTGCTTCTTGCTTCCATTTATGAGTCCATCTTGTTCTCCTCTTCTCTAGTAGCAGAAGCCAGCCCAGGTCTGTAAGACTAGAAGCGAACCCATGTCTATAAGTAGTTGTGTCTTTATCTAGACCTGCTCAACGGTCCTCTTCCAATTGTTATGGTTGCATTTATTCAAGGTGTTTATTTGATGATATATTTCCACATAATTCCAACATTCCAATATGAAAACTTGAAGTGAATATATTAAAGTTGTTTCTTGGCCCAAGCTCAGCCTTTGAAGGAAAAGATGAATCGGTCATTTCTAGGACCACTCTTGATTACGTCCAAAGGCGTACACCTATTGACAATGGGCACATTTAATAGGTTTTTAGTGCTTAACCAGTTTTGTATGGACAAGATTAAATATTGATGGAATATTCTTAGTCGTCCCAATAAATCAATGGTTTTGATTCAACTACTAACTTCCTCACTATTATAAAGACATCAGTTGACACGTTTATTTTTTTACTTTTACTTAATTATATTTAAAATTTACTATGGTGGCTAAGTGATTGCCACCTCTAAATAATTAACTTTTGATTTTCTAGTTCTGAATAATTAACGTTTCATTTTCTAGACCAATAAAAAATTTTAAGACGTTCACCAACCACAATTTTTTTTTCTGGACCTGCCAAAACCTTTCGGAGTTCACCAGCAGCAAAAGTTTGCGGCTGTGCTAGTTTATAAACGGATACATATCGTAACTGCTCATAGATATATATGTAAAGCCCCAGTCAACATAATATTATACTTTGTTACCTGATTCCTCGCTGATTATGTTTGTGAATGAAATTAAAGGTATTACGCTTGAAATATTTTTTAACTTACAAACAAAGTATTAAGAAAGTTAAATACTTAACATAAATTTTAAATATTTTTTTTTTTTTTTAAGTTTTCACTGTGTTTGGGAAGATTATGTATTTGATTTTCTCATTCATAAAGTTTGAATATAGATAATCATCCCGATATGATATTTTGTTCATAAATTTTACATTTTGATAACTATGATGGACATTACATTCATTATAAAATTTTATCTGAAACTTTACTAATTATAGATTTCATATGTTAGAAGTATATAAATAAAAAAATTTACATTATTATGTAAATAAATAAGTTTTTTATTTAAATTAATGAAAAAAGAAATTGAACAAAATTATTTGGAATTGAATATTAATTATTAATATAATAAAATTAAGTTAATCATTAACATGTACTAAGTTCATAATTAATGAACTTATAATCTAGGATTTTCATTAATCACAATAATGAAATATTATATTAATCATTATAATGATATAACTATGAAGATGGAAGTAATAAGCTAGAAACTACAAGAAAATGGATTATTAAAGTAACATAATTGAACATAATTATTTGGAATTGAATATTAATTATTAGTATAATAAAATCTATAGAGTAATCATTAATTTGTACTGAGTTCATAATTAATGAACTCTTAATCTAGGATTTCCATTAATCACAATAATGACATATTATATTAATCATTATAATGATATAACTATGAAGGTGGAAGTAATAAGATAGAAACTACAATAAAATTGATTATTAAAGATTAACAGCATTAAATGTTTATGATTATAAATAATTCTGATATTATTAATATAGAAGAAATTATGAAAGATTAACGATATTAAATGTTTATGATTATAAATAGATCAGATATCATTAGAATTATTAAAGATTAAAGATATTGAATATTTATGATTATAAATAATTAAGATATCATTAACATATAACCAATTATTAAATGTTAACGATATTAAATATTTTGTCTTTTCATTTACCTTAATCTTGTTTATAGTTATTTTTAATTTACTAATAAATCTTTATCTCTCACGTGCATGAGTATTTCTTCTTCTTTCAATCTCCATCAAACAAGCCGGAAATGAATTTGATTTTGCATCCTTTCAATTTCCATCAAACAAGCAGTAAATGAATTTGATTTTGCATCCTTGCAAGTTGCCTTACCTTCCCGTAAGGCAGAAGCCCACTTAAAATGCAATTCGTATGGAACATGCCAGCCGAACCTGCATTACAATCCCGGAAGGCAGTGAGTTGCTGCTATGCAGCTTCCCTTGTTTCTTTACCCTCCTTACTATTTGTTATTTTATACTTGATTTGACTTTTATAAAAAGGTTTGAATTTGATTTATTATTAGCTTCTTTCATATCAATGTTATTCCAAGAATAATTTCTCATGGTCGTAACCATGAGAATGCCATTGATTTCATATTTTATACTTTTATTTGACCTTTATAAAAACTTTTTGATTCGGTTTCTTCTTAGCTTCTTCCTTGTCAATATTATTCAAGGAGTAATTTCTCAAGTAACCATGAGAGTGCCATTGATACCATCTCAACTATATATTTTTATTCTGAACCATTAACATTGATAATGGATATCACTAAGGTATTTCATATATCTTATAAAATAGTGTCATTCCAAAATTTAAAAGATAAAGATTATAAATGAATTTTTATTGGAGTTTTATTGAAATTTTCATTTTTATGGTGAAATTGTTTTGTCATGTATTCCATATGAAGTTTTGTTGTCGAATTAAGAAGTAAGATGTTAATAAGGAAAGTTATAGTCTAAATGTTTTATGTTTTGGTTTTTTTCGGGGATATTATCCGTTTATTTTGTTTGAACAATGTCGCTAGAAAATGTGCTCCTTATCTTCAAAGTGAGTAAATATTACTATTAAAAAATCGTTAACACTGAGTTTTAAGTTAATTGAACTCTTCACCTTTCATGATTTAAACATCCATTCCACGTGTGCTTATAGAGGCAAAATAATTTCATCTCTCCAAGAAGTAACAAATTATATATCTCCATTCTAAAATAAATTATCGCATGATATTTCTTGAATTCAATCTCTCTCCTCCATTCTAAATTAAAGACAAGCTTGAGATTTTTATCTTCTTTATTTAGTAGCATCATTTCGGTTAATAACTGTATCCACTTTTTTATCTTTGAACTTCTTTCCTTGTACATTCTCACCCCTTTAAACCTACAACAACTACCTAATATAAAACTTGAGAGTTACTATTACATCTTTATTTGGCACAATACCTAATATAAAACTTGAGAATTACTATTACATCTTTATTTGGTACAATAGGCCAAGGTAGATGTAGAAGAGAAAAATATACTATCAAAACATGAATATTTTTCTCAAAGACAATTTAACTAGTAAAAGTATTTTGAGGTCATGCTTTTTCCCAGGAAGAAGGGTGACTGGTCACATTTTCCCTTGGAATAGGATCAGCCAGTCATGGTTTCTCAATGCAAAAGATGCGACCACCCTTAAATATTCAGAAAGTATGAAAGTCATGATGATAGATAAGAATAGCTAGTTTATGAAAGGCAAAAGGCTCACATTAAAGCAATGCATGGCTCGTATCTTCATATTTTTGCATGCCATGCAGCCCATCATTAGTTCCTCAAGAATATATAAGTATGAGAGCCAAATCTAAGTGAAAGAAGGTCCATATAGAAGTTTCCTTATGCTAGAAATTTGTAGCAATAATCCATTTTCTTGAGTGTTATGTCATTATTAAATGTTGGGCATCAACATTAGTATGATATGATCCTAGGTGAGGATTATTAGCCATTCACTTGGTTGTCTTGTCACGATATAGTGTTAGATCATGCTTGTTTAATGGAGGTGGACTTAGGATTGAAGAGGAGGACTTTGGGTCTTAAATATAGAATTAAAATGGTGAATCTCAAGGTAATAATCATTGTTGTTACTATGTTTCAATAAATATAAATCTATCTTCGCATATTTTATGAGATTTCATGGATCTCGTTTAGCTTGAGATTATTAGATTAAGACTCTAGTCATGCGAGTTTCTATTTATAATTTTATGAAAGAATGAGAAAATGTATCGTTTGTTGGATTATTGTGCAAGTTGGTGGTGAATCAACAAAGCTATAGTGAGGTCAAGCATAAGACATTGGATACATTGGACAAACCTATAGAATTAGGTATGTAACTTCTTCCTTCTCATATTTACTTTTGAAAATGCATGTTGGACTTAGGAGAAAGTAAGGCATTATATATCCCTCTATCTGTCATTGAACTACACCCATTCAGAGGGGATTTTGACTACTTATCTGTATGTAAATTATCCTATAAGATAATTGGTGACTCCACTGGGGAAATAACTTAGAGGTATTTTCTTAGTTTTCCTGAGTGATTTATTTCTCCTTTTCATTTTAGGAAGCTTTTATTGACTCTATAATGTGTGAATTTAAGTCCTGAGTGTTTGCATGCATGTTTGATCAAGTTCCAGGTGGTTATTTGGCTAAAATTCCTTAGTTTTCCCTATGATCACAATTGTTTCTAGAGAAAAAAGAAAAATGGTCATGACTTCCCTTAAGGAAACCCATGACCATGGAGTTTGGTCATTTATTGTTGCACAAAAACCTAAAATCATGCCTTTTTGGTCACGTGATGTTTCACAAACGGGTGCGACCAAGTGTTGTGTGTGTTTTTCTTGGGGGGTTTCAATTTCTACCTATTTGATTGAGAATTTCTCTACTTTGAAAATTTGGTGGCAATCATTGAATAACATATGCACCTTAGTTATTTGAATTTTTAGCTCATTTGAATCATAAAAGTGTTTGAAAATAGATTACATTACATTTCCTTATCATCTTAAAACTTGCATCTTTAGCTTATTTGAATCGAAAAAGGGTTAAAAAGAATTACATATCATTGTTTAATCATCTTAGTTATTTTCACTTTTAGCTCATTTGAATCATGAAAGGGTTAAAAATAATTGCAGTATATGTATCATCGTGGACAGTCCACATCACCCCTAATTTCTCCACCCATGTCATCCTTCCATGTGTCACTTGTATGAAAAAATCCCAAATTTTTCAAAATTCTAATTTCTCCATTTTTTACAAAAATTGCATTCATGGTTGCTACAAAAAATCTAGAATTTAGCTTCCATTGGCCAAATTTGACCCTATGACTACCAAATTAATACATGTAATTATCAATTTTACATTTCCACACTAATTTCCCTATTGCATTCCGTCCAAAATCAGAGTTTTTTTCCAAATTTCCCAATTTCTCCATGGTCGACAATGTAACTCCATTGATTTCTGCCAATTGACCCTTAGAATATCAATTTGACCTCCCTAATTCCATTTTCCATGGTTTTCCTCTAGAAATTCCAGATTCTTTACTCAAGTTTTCCCAATTGCACCTTGGAAATTTTCTCAAGAAACTTGCAAGCATAGTAAAAATTTTCCCCTATGCACTAACTCTAGCCCATGTAGGTCCAATGTCATAGCCACACTATGATACCACAATGTAAAGTACCCAATATTCTATCTAAGCCACTTTACTACACATTGTATTTTTAAAATTCTTTAAGCCTAGCTCATTAATTCTCTAATACCATGAGTAATTATGCCCAAACGTGGATCTAATACCAATTTATAATAATATTCCCTATATATGGTACCCTTATGCAGTCCTAACGACATGCAATTCATTTCATAACTTATAAAAACATATATAATTATAAACATGAAAAACATAACATAATTAAGAACATATAAATACACATTATACACAACATAAGAGCATATAATATAGGACACTTATCTTAAACAAAAGCACCAATTGGATACATACCTAAGGCGTTCCACTAAGCCATAAACACTATTTTTCTAGCTATCTCAATACCAGGTCTCCCCTGAGCTTGAGCTATGAATCCACTAGGGAAAAGGCTACCTAAGCCAGCTAGGTCTAGCAATCAGTACAAATGATGTCTAGGCCAAGGTACAAAATCTTACAGCAATTCCAACCAACATATCTCATCCCCTTCAGACTACATAACCCAAGGAAGTGTACCCCCTTCTCTACTCCATAGTCCCTCAGGATATCCCACTTCCCTTATAGGGCTCTAGCACAATCCATCCCAGAAGTCTTAGATCTATGAATACAGGAACTCCAACTATAATAATGGATTCTCTAGGCACCCTGGATGCCTCAAACACTAAGAAATATTACCCACCCAACTACCTCTCTAGGTTCCATCCTCCCCTAAGGAAACCCAAGGAGAATTAGAAACAAAATTCCACCCAGGATTCATAAGTTTTAAAGGGAAACAGGGTCTTAATGGCTCCCTAAGTTCACAACCCCACATACCCAAACCACAATAGAAAAGTACAATGATCCAAATGATGTATTTTCCACCAACCCATAACTTTACATATGCATGCCTCTATTTTGAGAGATGGAAATGAAGGAACTACTCTCCCACCACTTGGGAACTCCTTCCCCGCACTTAGGAACTTAGGATAAAAATCATGAAATAAGAGTTAGGACTTAGGAATATAATATTATATTCATTGGCTTAGCCCCTTTCCTTAAGCCTGCAAGGTACTAGATTTATTATAATAAGCAAAAAAAGAAAGGTTGTAGCAAATTCCAGTGGAACAACAAAATAATGAGAATAACAACACCAACAATAATACCTTTATTAAATGAAAGCAATGCTCACTTGCCTCTTTGAGGAGGAAAAATCCATTAGAATATCACTCTATTACAATAATTCTCAAGACAAGAATTTTGCATGCCTTCTACTTCTATTTATACCAATTATCTCTTCTAAAGAACATTCTAGAGTAAGATATTTCTAAAAGAAGAAGCTTATATTAAGTCTTCTTAGAATTGATATGTTCACATTATTATATAGGCCTTATTTACTAATGTCGACCTTTATTACATAGAAAACGTATTATTCTACCTACGTGAGGGGTTAGGGAGGTTAGGTCCCGAACATTCCCTCCCCCTTGAAAAACGGTCTTGTCCTCAAGGATTGAGAAGGGGGAATTGGTGCAAAATGGTAGTTGGATCCCAAGTGGCATATTCTGGTGGTGTATCCTTCCACTAAACTAATACTTCCTTGATGGTGTGTTGATGGAGGTGATGCTCACCCTGGTCCAAGATGAATTGCGGCTGCAACCAAATGGATCCTTCTTCATCCAATTCAGGCAGAGTGGTTTGATTTTGGCACTTAGTTCCAATCACTTTATTTAAGCATGAGACATTAATATAGGATGGAGCTTAGAGTGAGTTGGAAGAGCCAACAAGTAGGCCATAGGCCCCACTCTCTTGATAATTATATAAGGACCATAAAATTTGGGGACGAGTTTCTGACAATGTTAAGCTTTGAGTGAATTTTGACTATAAGGTTGCAAAAAAAGAAACACATGTCCCCTTCAGAAAATTGGCATTTTGAACATCCCTAACATGCTTGTTACTTCATGCAAATCACAACCATGTCCAAATTTTCTTTGAGGGTATGAAGGATGGTCGAGTGGGCTATAAGAGTACTTTCAACCTCTTGAACCTTGGAGACACTTGACATGTATGAGAGAACCAATGGTGGACTTTTCCCATAGACTGCTTCAAAGGGGTGCATGCGAGCGGTAGTATGGTGATATGTGATGTACCACCATTCAGTAAGGGTTAACCACTGAGCCCAATGAGTTTGCCAATCATATGAAAGACACCATGATTATGTTTCCAAACATTTTTTGAATTTTTGAATTTCTCCATCATTATATGGACGATAAGCACTACTGAGATACAATTAGGTTCCTTGTAGCCTAAATAATTCTTTTCAAAAGTTGCTAGTGAAAGTTGGATCATGGTTAGAGACAATAGAATGAGGCATGTCATGGAGTTTGAAGATATTATCCATAAAAGTTTGAGCCATGGTTGATGTGGTGAACATGTGTTGAAGAGAAAAGAAATAAGAATATTTGGATAAACGATCTACTACCACCATGATGGCAGTCTTATTTCCCAATTTAGGTAAGATAAAAATGAAGTCCATAGAAATATATGTCCAAATAGTAGGTGGGATCAGGAGCGGTTGGAGTGTGCCTGGATTATTGAAATTTTTACCTTTATGGCGTTGAGAGGTATTACATTCAACCACAAAGTTTTGATGTCATGTTTCATACCTTCCTAGAAAAAATAACATCTGACACATTCATAGGTTTTGGTAAATCCTAAATTCCCAGTTGTGGGTGAAGCATGATGCTCAAAAGGCACCATGGATCTATGTTGTGATTGTTTTCTTAAATACAGACGACCTTTGTACTGAATATCTTCATTGTGCTAGGAGTACCTTGGAGAATATTGAGAATGGTGTTGTGATTGTTGGATCAAGCGAGAAAATTTGGGGTCTTGCAGCCATTCCTAGTGAATGACTTGGAGCCAATATGGTACAATGAAGGAGAGGGAAAGGGGGACCCTTCTTCTTTGTACTTCCTAGAAAGAGTTTCAATAACCACATTTTATTTTCCCTTCTTGCAAATGATCTTGTAACACCCTGTTTCCCCCAGTTTGTAAAAATAACTATATTGGCCAAGAACTATGGCAAACTCAAAGATGTGAATGTTTGATTTGACGGACCTTTGTATAAAAGGTCAATGATTGTAAATTATATTATGATTATGTGTTGCATGACTATTGGGATGTGGATGTGCTAAAAGAGACCACGATGGCTAATGAGAGGACCTGGAATGGTTGCATTAACTTCCACCAGGCTAGTACCGTACTAGTTTTTACTTGCTCAAAGATCAAAGAAACTCTCTGACCCTAGAATGGATTTCCCGTCAGATTGGTAGGTGGGGAGGCTCCTCAAGAGTTAATGAGGGGATGGGGGTGAACTACCCATCTGTAATAACTCCCATACCTGACCATGGATGAGGAAATTCGCGCCACATGCAATCTTGCAGAGAAAAGGCAAGAGAGGAAGTGTGGTAAAGGGAAAAAGGGAGGAGAACACGGGCAATGGAGATCACGGAAAATAACCAAGAGAAACTCGAGAAATATAGGGAGTTTTGAATAGAGGAGAAGGAGAGTAACCTTCGTCCTTGACTTCCGTTGAGCTAGAAGTAGGAGACTGAATCTCGAGCATCGTGTTCTAGCTTGGGGGTGGCTAGTGGTAAATCTGTTTGGAGTCACTGAGCCTACGGTTGGGTGGAAATGAGCACCCCTCTCAGCAGTCGTGTCACACCTGTTGTTTCTGATAAGTGTTTATATCTTGTATCTTGAATTGAATATTCTGGACGCATGTTTATGTTTTTACACTCATAAATGGTTTTTGTATAGAAGTGTTTGCCTAGTGTTTTGATCGGAAATAACGGATGCATGCTTATACTTATATGACCATAATCGGTTTATGTATAGAATGAATAAGTTCAGAATACAAGTCCATTCCCTTAAGATTTGTTCCATCTACTTGACTCACACTATGTCCTGGTTTGATTTCCCGAAAGTACCTCCTCCCAGGAAGTTCCCTCGCATTCCAGAGCTGAAGTGAGTTCCTTGAAAAGACAATCGTTTTAGTAAACCCACGAGTTTACCTTACCCCTGACATAGAGTTCATGGATCGACGAATTAGGAAGGCTTTTTAGTCAGGTCACCAAGCCTAGGGATAATTCCCCAAGAAACCGCTAAAGGATCATGTGATCTGAGTCTGGAAACCTTGTACAAGAGAGAGTAGCTCTCTCAGTTTTTCGGCGTTTCGGCGTTTCGACACCCGTGAAGCCAAAGGGTAAGACCCCTCGTTTTCACAAGTCGCGAAATCCTAGTACCTGAAACCCCGACGCACTCTGTAGATGAGTCGGTTTTGTGTGAATAGGTTTCGGTGTTTTGGCACCTGGGAAACCAAAGGGTAAGACCCCTCATTTTCACATGTCACGAAATCCCGATACCCGAAACCCCGACGCGCTTTGTAGATGAGCCGGTTTTGCGTGAATAGGTTTCGGTGTTTCGACACCAGGGAAACCAAAGGGTAAGACCCCTCATCTTCGCCAGTCACAAAATCCCAGTATGTGAAACCCCGAATCGGTGTAGCATGAATGGGTTTCAGCATTTCGGCACCCGGGAAACCCAAGAGTAAGACCCCTCATCTTCGCCAGTCATGAAATCATGGTACACGAAACCCCGATGCATTCTGTGGATGAGCCCTAGGTCATCAGACAGGGTCTTGTGGTAGGAAGAAGGAGTCCCGAAAGAATCTAGACAGACCACTTGTAGAGACGCGTGGCAAAGATCTAAAGTCGTCGAGGTTATTGAGATCAAGGAAATAGGAGTGAAAACCCCGCCAAAATCCCGAAAGGTAGAATGTCGGGACTTAATCTGGGCCATTGATCAAGTCAACAATCTAGACTGTAGATCTGGATGATACCGGGCTTTTGAGTCCCAAGGATTAAAAAGGGAAAGGAGGAATGCTTGCATCGTGATTCCCTGAATCGCGAAACCCCAAAAGCATTTAGAGGATTAGCACTAGGTCATAGGATCGGTCGTATGACAAGTGACCCAAGGGAGGAGCTAAAGATCTGTTAGACCCTTTCGGGTTTTAGCATTTCGAAAGACAAAGAACAGGGGAACGCTTGCATCGTGATTCCCCGAATCACAAAATCCGGAGCACCTTTTTGGTAAGGCCCATGGTCATAGCCAACGATCACATGGAGGAGGATAAGGGAAGGGATGGTCCGTGCTAGGCCCCATAGAAATTTGGGGGTTCTGTCTATCGAAGAAAAGACGAAAAGAAAAAGAAAATCTTAGTTGTCATAGTGGGTGTGTGACAGATCTCATAATCATATCCAGATAGCTTATTCACCCATTTTTGTGTTGTGGGGATGAAATTCATTGTTCTAGAAAAGAATCAAGGATCTGATGATGAGTTTTAATTTGGAAGTATTTCCCCAATAAATAAGGATTCCATAGATCCCCTGCATGTAGAATAGCCAAAATTTATTTTCCATATGTTGAGTGGCCCAAATGTCTCTATGAAAGTTGTTTTCTAGTGAAACCTAAAGGTCAACCATCTTGCCTGAGGATTGCCCCAATTTCATTCCCCAAAGCATCACATTCTAGGGAAAAAGTCTTGGTGAAGTCGAGTAGTGCCAGGATAGGAGTCATGCACATATCCTCTTACAAGGAATGGAAGGATTGATCAGCTAGTTGATTCCAAGTGAAAGCATTCTTCTTAAGGAGAGTAGTAAGAGGTGCTAAAATTTTTCCATAATTTTGAACAAACTTGCGATAATAGCCCGTTAAACCTAGAAAATCACGCAAGATCTTAAGATTTTTAGGGTGATGCCAATCCTTCATAGCTTCAATTTTCTTTGGATCCACTCATACGCCATTATTTATGACAATATGACCCAGGTACTCCACATCTGACTATCCAAAGGCACATTTAGACTATTTGAGGAAAAGTTTGTGCTGAGATAGTGGATGGAGAACTTGATTCACATGGGCGAGACATGATTTCTAAGTTTCACTATAAATGAGAATAGTGTCAAAGAAAACTAAGACAAAAGGACGGAGTAAAGGATGAAATACATGATTCATGAGACTTTGGAAAGTAGAGGGAGCATTACACAAGCCAAATGGCATGACCAAGAACTCATAGTGACCCTCATGAGTTCTAAATGCAATATTGGGAATGTCTTCCTCTTTCATATGTATCGGGTGTTATCCAGAACAGAGATCAAGCTTAGAAAGTGTTGAGTACTGCTCAATTCATCGAAATGGTCATCAATGACAGGAATAGGAAATTTATCTTTGATGGTGATTTTGTTGAGGGTGCGGAAGCTGAGACATATGCACTAAATTTCTTCTTTCTTGAGTACCATGACCACAAGAGAAGAATAGGGGTTGGTACTAGGACAAATAACAACACTTCGATCAATTATTGAATAGTTTTCTCAATTTCATTCTTCTGGGAAAAGGGATGATGATAAGGAAAAACAATGGGAAGAAGATTTCTTAGTACAAGAGGAATGGAATGATCATGAATGCTATAGTAAGGGTGAATTCCATGGGGAGTGGTAAAACTAGCTTGGCATTGGGAGAGTATAGATTGGAGTTCAATATACATAGATGGTATCTCAATTGCTTGAATGGAATGGAATAGGGAAATTATTCTAGACTGACCTTTTTTAGGATCTTTTTCATTCGATGGGAACTGATGATCTTGGGGGAGCCTGCTATGATGCATTGGAACTTATACTATTGTCCCTGTTGTTGGAATTGCATGGTTAATTCCTTAAAATTCATAAGGATGGGGATGAGAGTGCTTAACCATTCTACACCTAGCATAATGTCACAACCAACCATGTCAATATAAAACATATGAGATTTTAGTTGGTATTGACCAATTTGGAGGCGCACATTTTCACAACACCCCCCACATTTCATGGAACCAACACTAAAAATCATGATTTGAAAATTATTGAATACTCAGATATAGCAATTGGTTTCTTGGGCAATGTGGTGATGACTAAAATTATAGGTGCTACCACTATCAACTAGGATGGTGACCTTCTGATACTTAATGTAGCCAATTAACTTGAGGGTTTGGGGAGCGGAAAATCTAGTGAAGGAATTCAGTGAAATCATTGGTTCAACTTTTGGTGGATCAGAGGGTAGAGTAAGATCAATTGGCTCGGGTAGCTCTACCATAGGGGAAACCTCTACCTCTTTGCCAAAAACATCCTCAGAAATTTCCATTAAAATACTATGTTCCTTACACTTATGCCTCGGAAAATATTTTTCATCACAATTATAGCAAAGATCCTTGAGTTGGCATTCATCCATTTCGGCCGGAGCTAATTTCTAGATCTTGAGTGGAGTGGTAGGAGGGGAAATATTTATGGATTTAGGGAAAGGAATAAAGGAACTTTTTTTAGTTTGGGAGGAGAAAACTTGGTGTGCTTCCTTATCTCATTCAGTAGCTTCCAACCAATTATGGAAGTGAGCCATTAGTGTTGGTTGTGGAGCCTGATTATCTTCCTGATTCAGAGGTCTTTGTTTTCAGCCGTGTTTATACCCCATGAAGATTTTACACCTTGGAAGAATGTGCACTCCTCAACACGGAGGGAGTGCAAGGGAGGTTTTCCCCTCCTGCAGGGTCTTGGGAGGGCATCCCCTTAGCTGGGGGATCCGAGGCAAAGAGGGCCCCCGAAGGAAAAATTGCCTTGTAAATGTATATTGTAATTTCATAGTAAATCTGGACTGTTCATTATAAGGTCGCAGATATGACGGTAGAAGTTGTGTTAGAAGTTATGTTAGGAATACAATGAGATAGATCCCAAATAAGGGTGTTGACGAGACCAATCTACTCATTTTGTTTTTACTCCTACATAGTTATACTCCAGCCTAAAGAATATTGTAGTGACAAAATTCCCAAATTGTTAATGGAGAGAATTGTGTAGGAATTTTTCAACTTGGATGCAAGAGGCAGGCTTGCGTGACAAAAATTTCCCTTTTGTTTTTGTTCTATGTTGTTATATTCCCAAGGTTTAGGGTTTATAGGTTTCCTACATACAAGGGGTTTCCTTGTGGTATATCTCGTTGATATACATGAAGGTTTGAAGAGTAGTACTTGACCCAATATCTCAAGGCACCAACTAAGGAGGCTCGACCATACTCTTATTTGTACTACCAAATTACCTAGGTAATAGAGAGTATCTTCCCAACTTCTATTCTTGGTGCCACTATAACATTTAGGAAGTCGATCAACTAATCTAAAGTTGGTTTCAGAAGACTTAGGGTACTCCCAATATACCTAACAATATGTTGGAGTGATGATCATGTACATATTTTTTCTGATGCGGTACTACTCGAAGGGGTGCCAACATGGGTTACAGAGGTTTCCAACAAGGTGAAATGTTTGTTTTGAGTAACCTCATGAAACAGTCTGTATTTCATGTGTGTAGTCTTCTTAGGCCACACTTTTACCCATTGGACAATAGATCTTTTTGCTTTAAAGACGTTGGGCACAGTACACATCTCTACCCTGCAAAAAAAAATCCCATAGTTTTTGTAGAGGAAAGTGCTCTAATAACACTTGTAAGGTACCAAATGTATTATAATAAGCAGAAATAGAAAGATTGTAGCAAACACCGGTGGAACAACAAAATAATGAGAATAACAACACCAACAATAATACCTTTATTAAATGAAAGCAATGTTCTCTTGCCTCTTTGAGGGAGGAACCTCCAATAGAGCATCTCTCTATTACAATAATTCTCAAGACAAGACTTTCCCATGCCTTCTACTTCTATTTATACTAAGTCTATTATGTAAAGAACATTTTAGAGGAATATATTTCTAGAAGTGGAAGCTTCTATTAAGTCTTCTTACAATTGAATTGTTCATGTTATTATATATGTTCGGTAGGTGTTACATTATTTTCATGTGTGTGGGGTGGGGGGGTTAAATTTGGAAATATTTCATTAAATTTGGTGGATCAGGAGATCACTAGTAATATGGGTTAAACAATTAGACATTTGGTTAGCCAATGTGGATAGAGGTGTTGGTTAGCCAATGTGAATAGAGGTGTCAATTTTAGTGAGTACGTTGGATAGAAAATATCTAAACATGTATGGGATTGTTTTAAAGGCGAGACTTGCATTGTATTAAAGGAAATGTGTTATATCTTAGGGTGTTTGATCCTCGTTATGTATCATTGGTTTAGCTAACATGGATAGAGGTGTCTATTTGAGTGAGTATGTTGGATAGAAAAGCTTTGGACATGTGTTGGGTTCTTAATTATAAGATTGTGTTGGGTTCTTAATTATAAGATTCATCTTATAGAGGGTTTTTCTCTATGCATAAGGTTTTTCATATGAATTTGTGATGGCATGCATGAATATTAATATTTTTTTTATAAGTTATTATGTATTTTATATGAATTTATTATTTATTTTATATGAAGCGTGCTAGAAATTATGTTATGAATTTGT
>CBVK0101348396.1:0-23147 GCA_900067695.1 Picea abies
TGAATATTAATATTTTTTTTATAAGTTATTATGTATTTTATATGAAGTTATTATTTATTTTATATGAAGCGCCCTAGAAATTATGTTATTGAACACATTATATGAAAATGTTTATGTGCTTGAACATATTATATGATAATGTTAGATTTTTGGTGCATTTGTAATTATTTAGTTAGATAATTTTTTATGTTAATTTTTTCTCTTAACAATTATATATGAGAATGAGTTTAATATGAGAATTTTTAATATATTGACTACTAAGTAAGTACGCCTTTTTCATCAAAATATTTATTTTCTTCACATTGTTTTATTGTTATTATTTATTTTTGTTAGAACATTATAAAAATGTTTTTTTCATTATTATTATTTATTTTTGTCATTGCTAGGAGGTCGTCATTGCCAAGAGAAGGAAGGAAAAGTGGATAAGGAAGGTGACGGATACACAGGGATAAAGCCCACATAGCCACCCTAACAGCCAGACATGGATAGATAGACCCCCATGTAGCAGCACTTAGGGTCACATAGCCGATCATTGGAAGCCGGTCAGAGCTGGGCTGGGATCAGGGGCGGGGCTACTTGGTTGGGATATTCAATTTGGCTGGGCTGGAGACAGTCAGTGACAGTGGGTTTATTTTTGTTAGAACAATATATAAACGTTTGAATTTTGATTATTTTTTTTCTTTTATCAATTTTCAATTTTGTTATTATTTATTTTTATTAAACCTTTATACAAACCCTTAAATCTATATTATTTTCCTTTTTATTATCAAATATTCAAAGGAAAAACTTTTAACAACTATCCATGAGAATGCCCATTAATGACATATACATATACATGGTATTTTTTCATAATCATTCATTTAAACCCACTCTATATCCTTTGATTCTAGAACAACTGACTTTGGTGAGGGTTTTGGAAGATTCGTTAAAACACTTTAACACAAAGTCTTGCATACATATTGTATATTTTTTATTGATTGTTTTAGAAATTTTAATGGATATCTTAAGGATATAAATTTTATATCTTATAAAATAGTGATATTACAAAATTCAAAAGATGAGTATAAAATAATTTACATTGGACTTTTGTTGTAATGTTCATTCTTGTGGCCCAGTCAAATTTTTTTGCTAGTATTTTATATGATGTTTTATTGAATTCATAAGGTTTTAGTTATAAAATATGTGTTTTGTTTTTAAAGTGAGTAAATATCATTATGAAATATTATTTGGAATACATTTTTAAATTAGTTTAATTCTTATCTTTGTTGATTACTATAAGAAAGAGAAAAGATTGAATGGAACTAATTAGCAAAGCTCTAATCCAACAAACCCTAAATCTAGATAGATAGAATATGCATCATCATTAGTACATAAGATAAAAAAGAACAAATGATTGATGGAGAGAGATCCATAACCATAACCATAAGTATTGTGCTTGAAAGAGAGCTTCACAACAATAACCATCAAAAGAGAGCATAATACCCTATATAAGTCCATAGGTTAAATAATATGTCACTTGTATAAGTGATCAAGATGATTTTACAAATGAGAGATGAGTTGTGTATTTATACACAACTCAAGGGTTAGGGCACTTTCTCCAAGAGTGATTATGGGCCCACTATGATAACTAGTTCATCCTTAACCACTTAGGAATATAATAAATTATTACTAACTAGGTCATCTTTAAGACAAACCTCAAACATAATAATACAAAATAAGAATCACTATAAAATAAGGTCAACCTTGGCCTAAAGTGAATATTACACCATCGTAGCCCCCGGGGGGCAGCTCAATTGGCAAGTGTCGTGATATAGCGTGTTATGTACGATGAGGTTTCANNNNCAAATCCCCCCGACTTACCCGTGCCTGCGGAAGGGGCATACGTATGGCACTTGGAGGTTATAGTGGTAGCGGTTGGAATCGACCCTGTGTCACGCGAGTACGAGACCAGCCCAGTTGTCGATTCCGCCAGCATAAAAAAAAAAATAATAATAATAATATTACACCATCTTCTCAACACCCCCCATCTTCTCAACACCCCCCCCCCCTTAACTTAAGTGTGAGGCTATGAAAAATAATGATGAATACAAATGAGAGAATGTGTTTATAGATACCCAACTCAAATGTAGGGTCAAATTATCAGGAAGTTGGATACCTAGTCCGAACACTAAGAGTAGTATTATGTATACTCCTCTTGAATGCACATGAGAGAGAAAAATTATTAAGAGTGAATTTATGGACGCCCAAATCTAATACCTCTACGAATGGGTTTGTGGACATCTAGATCATACATAACTCGCTTGAATATAATTGAGAGTGGGTATATGTATACCCAACAAGAATAGTAAGAGTGAGTTTATGTAAATACCTAGCTCAATATATGTTGACCTTGGCCAAGATACAAAAGTGAGTGGGTCTACTAACACTCATCTCAAAATAGAGTCGTCTTATACACAACATTCCCCCTTGAAAATGGAGTTGTTGAATATAGTACATCTAAAAAAGACAATCATCATAATGTGGAAACAAGAGGTCCACTATAATAGGAAAAGACTAATCCATGGAAGAAACGTCTATAAAAAATAGTGGGATAGACCTTGCAAACATGTGAGATGAAACTCCATCAAATAAGGTGATGAAGCACGTAGGCCCCCCTTGAAAATAAGTGGTAATTGACCGACAAATGTCACTTTGAACCACTAACTAAGAACCATTCCTCATATCACAGTAAATTGAATCATCCACTATAAAAGTAATAACTCATAGAACATAAAGAACACCTCCAAATGTGGTGGGGTCAAGAATGATATCATCACAACTTGGAATAAGAAAGGCCTAATATGAAAAGTGTATCGTTAGATGCACACAATAAAAATAGTCAATTATGTCCAATGATACTCTATATGAAGATTTTTTCAATTCTTCAAAATAGCCATTGAAAGACCCAATGAAAAATTGATTTTAATAAGAGTTTCAAATCTTAGAAAATAGATTATCCAAAAACCCTTAGGGTAGTGCCACTAGCCAAATTTTTTTGGATTAGCTACAAAATAGGTGGTTAGAATCCCTATTTCCACAATCAAAAAAAATTAGTGACTACACCAACCAAATAGACTCATTTTAGATATTGAAAATAAGTAAAGAAATGGGTTGAAACCCTAGTTTTGTTGCCACAAATTTACAACAATGATGTTATCTATGAAAAGTGTGGTACTTTTTGCTGGAAAAACTCATGAAATAAAACATCATGAAACCCTAATGTAGGGAACTCCATTTGTGTACAAGAAGAGGCATAAAATATGCTTAAATAGCCTTAAAGAAGGCACCTCTCTCTAGCCAATATCACCATGAAAAATCAGTGTCTTCTAGAAAAAAATACAAGAAACAACCTCTTCAAAAATAATTATGTAAATAACATTAAATCAACCCTAGATTAACATCTATAACTATAAAAAATAGTACCACCTAGAATATAGATAAGGCTCTCAACAACAACACCTATTTAGCTAAGAATAACACAAAAATCAGCTCCAAAGGCATCATTGGTTTAGGGTGAAGATAGGTTGATATTAGTGCCATCTCGTTATTCATTTAACTTCAAAAAATTACAAATAATAAAACAACACTAGACTAAACCCTGCAATAATGATGTTTAATAAGAAAAGGTTTAATAATGTGTGTTAAGATCCATGAGAAAGAGAGAGGATAGAATGGGACCAATTGGAAAAACCCTATTCTAGAAAGCCCTAAATGTACATAAAAAAAATATGAACAAGCACTAGTGAGCAAGGCGAGAGAGCACAAGTGTGCTAGAGAGAGACAAAGAGGAAGACAGATAAAGAAATTCATAACCAGAATTGTTCTTGAAAAGAGATTCACAATAATAAACATGAAAAGAAAGCACAACATGCAATAAACTACTTGTTGGCTAAAAAATAGGTCACTTGTATAAGTGATCAAGATGATGGTTACAAATGAGAAGTGAGACGTATATTTAAATACACAAATTAAGGGGTGGGGTGCTTTTCCCAAGAGGAGTTATGGGCCCATTATGATGACTAGGTCGATTTTAATCCAACCCTAGAAACACAATAATAATGACACATCAATAATTATTACAAAATAAAGATGATATTGACCACAAATGAAACTTACACCATCATCTCAATAAACCTCTCATAATTTAAATATTCATTTCCTCAATATGTGTTTTAAAAGAAATATACCCAAAAAGGAACAAAGTATTGCATGACCTTTCATGCATTCAATCTCTTCTCAAATTTAGATTTTTTAAAAATAATATTTTTTGTTTTTTATTTGATGACATCATTTTAGTGTATTAATGTTACAATATTATTCTTCATTAAGCTTCCTCCATTACATGTTGTCACCTCCTTTAAACTTGCAACACTAACCTTATATGAAACTGAGAAAGACCTTCCCCTCTTGAGAAGGGTGCCACGAGTACATGACTACTAAAAAAAACTTTCATTTTCACTCACACCACCATCTCCTCCTATATGTTCAACCATGAAAATAATTATGAAAATAATTATGAAACTAAGAAAGACATTCCCCTCTTGAGAAGGGTGCCACGAGTACATGACTACTAAAAAAACTTTCATTTTCACTCACACCACCATCTCCTCCTATATGTTCAACCATGAATATAATTATTTAGTATAACTCTTCGAAGTTAATAAATCTCAATCTTATCTCTTAATTTTCTAAAAAGGGTTTACTTTAAATCCCTAAGAAAGGAATAATATATCTAATCTATTTATGATGTATTTAATAGCTTTTAGCACCATAAAATCTCCTTTCAATAGTTTAATTAATAAGTTTCTCCTTTAAAAACCTATATATTTAAATATATGGTTTAAAATAGAAACAAATTTGAAGATGCGATTGGAGTATTTATGTTTCGAGGTGGGATGTTGGAATTACGGAGAGGTTGTCGTCCATGATCTAGTAAGAAGCTTTGTAGTCATTTGAGTGGTTGTGTTTTTTGGGGGGGTCGGTGATCTTTTGTCTCATTATTATATGTGAAGAATTTCTATCTCTATGTCCCTTTATAATTAGCTCTCTTTAGTTTGATTTTGGAACATGTTTGTCTACTGAAAGTGGAGGCAATTTGCTAGCACCTTCTTTGATCTCTAGGAATGAGAACAAATTATGGAAGTGGTTTTTCACTTTGTCTCCTATTAAATTTATAAAATTTATGTTTTTTTATCAAGGATATTATGTCTGTTGTAAGGTGGGCAAGTAGTCATATTGTTTCGTTGCTAATATTTGGAGTTTGTTTCTTTGCTATGATTGGATTATGTTTGTTTGGTTTTTTATTTTGCGGCAGTGAGAATGGAGCTTGGGAGTGATCTAGCATTTTGAAGGTTACAAGATTTATAAGTTTCAAAGCTCTTATTAAGGGAATAACATTTATGGTTTGGTGGTGAGGAAGCCAAGGTGTTTAGCTGTTGTTGAGACAACCCTGGTCTTTTGTTTCCTTATTTCTTTATTTTGATTTTGTTTTCATGGATCATAGGGATCTTCAAGAGTTGAGAAGGGTGATTTGAGGTCATGAGGACTAGATTCAATGCAATAAAATTTCTCTTTTTTCACTCGTTTTCAAGGTTCACAACTATGAACATTAGATAGTTTCTCAAATTTCCTCGATAATAGGAATTTCCATTCAATAAAAGAAACAAATAACCACATTAGAAGCAAAATGCAACATCTTGAGAAATATGGTTATAAATTTGAGTAAGGGAGCCTAGTCAGGAAGAGGTTCCCCTTTGCAGCCAACATCTTAGAGGGATTATGTTCATTTAGGCCATGGAAGTTTGAGGAAATAACAGGGGTGTGATGCCCTTGGATGTTTTGTGCCACATGCATGGTAAAATGATGCGGTTAACAATGTTTTTCTCCTAGGTTCAACAGGATTGGGAAATATTCTCAAATTGCATCATGATGGGGATAGACCATTGCAATTGCTAGTCTCAACGAAGAATACCTAGTAAGCGTGTGTCATTGGCTCATGTTCACTACATCCCTACCCTTTGCACGCATCACCTGTCACTCCTATTGATTGAATGATACGGGGAAGTGTTTGGATCGCGTCGACGATGATGGTTTGTCGTTGGAAACGTTATGAGAAGTTCATTGAACCTTATCATTTAGAGGAAGGAGAAGTCATAACAAGGTTACTAAAGGTGAACCTACAATAGGATCATTGTCAGCAGGGATCGACGATCCTCATTCGGGTTGGGTAGGTGATGTTTGTTGGGTGTTGGACATTGTTTTTTTAGGGGAAGAAGTGGTGGGTTCCCTTCCAGTGGGTGTGCTTCTGGGTTGGTCTTGGTCACTTTTTGGTAAAGATACCCCGCACCCTCTTTCCTTGCGAGTGCTTCGATGTTGTTGCGACCCTTGGCGTATCCAGTGTTGATTTTCAGTGTACGAATGTTGTCACTCGGCTTCATCATTGGAAAGTGGTTGGATGTTGGACATCGTTTCTACATGGGTGAGATATGGTAGGTTCCCTTCTAGTGGGTGTCAGTCACTTTTGAGTAAGAGATCTCGCACCCTCATTCCTTACGAGTGCTTTGATGTCGTTGAGACCCTCGGCCTATTCAGCATTAATTTTCGCGAAACAACTTCTTCGCTTTCGTGTCTGAATGTTGTTCTTGGCCTTCATCATCACTGAAATGTTATTAGGGTCTTGGACGTCGTTTGTACGGGGCCAAGAGGTGGTGGGTTCTCTCTCGATTTGAATAACTTATGCTCATTTTTATTTTTCTCTACTAAAAAGGAAAATTACACATCCAATCAAAAAAATGTTGGTCAATTCAACTTATAAAGGTCTCAAAGAAAAAGATATGAGACAAGAAAACTCTATTCCTTCGAATGTTAATTTGAACAACGTTGTTGTTAGTTGCCATGTATTCCATTAAATAAATGTTTTTACTATTAAAAATATTATAGAAGTTTTTTACAAAATTTTGTCGCATACACTTTTATATTAAGCATGGAGTAAACTCTAAACTATTTTTAAAATTTTAGACATATGGCATATGTATGTGCACAATTTATAATATCATTTTTTTAATTTCCAATTAACAAAAATAAAGATGTACATATGAGGTATGTGTGTCTTTTTCTCTTATTAATAGCAAAACTGAAAGGAGGGACAGGCCAGGCCAAACGATCAGGATCACCAAAAATGAAAGGCCCAGGTATGAAAGATTAAAAAATAAGATTTCATCAACGCCGTCGATCTTCAAAGCTTACTATTCCCTTAGAATTGTTGAGGATATGTCAAAATAAGATTTCATCAAAGCTGACTATATCCTTAGAATTGAATAGTAATTTTTGAAGATCAACGGCGTTGATTTCAAAGCGTTGATGAAACCTTATTTCGACGTATCCTCCAACAATTTTAAGGGAATAGCTTTGAAAATAGACGGCGTTGATTTCATTATCAACGCAATTCGAAGGGACTACTAAGCTTTGAAGATCGACGGCATTGATGAAATCTTATTTCGGCTCCTCTGGCTGCCTGGGTAGCCCGCTCCCTTTTATAAAAGCCGCGGCACATTCCTTCCCAAATACGTAAGAACTCGTTTTTTCTTGAGCGGCAGCGGGGATGCGGAGAGCATGGAGATATGACGTGTTTCTGAGCTTTAGAGGCTCCGATGTCAGGAAAGGCTTCGTAGATCATCTCTACAGAGTCCTCACAGCCAGCAAACAAATCCATGTTTTTCATGATGCCCATCAACTGAAGAAAGGAGAGGATATTAATGCAACCCTAAAGGAGGCCATCGAATCCAGCAGAATCAGAATTCCTATTTTCTCCCCAAACTTTGCTTCCTCTGTGTGGTGCCTCGACGAAGTTTCCCTGATTGCAACACAGGTGCAAGGGAGGGCTATCCCTCTGTTTTACAAAGTGGATCCCTGGCAGGTGCGTCACCCGGACCAATTCGGAAGCCCGTTTGCTCAGGCATTTCAAGACCATCGGAGTAGCGGAATTCACGAACCAGAAGATATTGAAAGATGGAAAGATGCTCTGTTCAGAGTGTCTAATCTCGCAGGCTGGACACTCGACGACACAAATGGGTGGGTTCACTAAATTAGATTTAGACACTCTCCCTCTTTCCTGTCATATCTGTTTGTTTGAATTCTGTTTCAAAAAAACGGTGAGCTGTTTGTTTGAATTCTGTTTTAAAAAATGGAGATCTGTTTGTTTGATCTCTGTGGGTTGATTAAATTAGAGATAAGTTCTTTGAGCCATCTGTATTTGTTTGTTTGATCCATCCATGTTTTCAAACTGTGTGCAGTTACGAAGCGGTGTTGGTTAAGCGTGTGGTTGAGGACGTTACTGAACATTGCAAAAGAGGGTGGCGGAAGGTTTGATAATTAGCATGTGCATATACATCGTGACGATAGAGTCTCGTGATGGATTCAAATCTTATGGATGTGGTCTGGTTACTGATTCATCTCCATCGATCGTTCAATGCATATTCTAAAGAATAAATTATTTTAATAGCACAGATACAATATGTTATCAAATTAAGAAGTTATTATTACTTTCAAACTAGGAAGTCTTGCATTCCAAGTTACAATTAAATTATATATAGAAATTATATCTAAATTATATCTCATTCCATTAGCATATGGTTTTATGTTTTAGATTAAGTGTTATTTTGTTGATATTAGTGTTTGAAATTAAACATTGGTGTTGCTAGTGTAACTTAAAGAGTACATATAGAATGGTTGCATGTTCTTCTTCCAGCCTTGAGGTTTAAGAGGTAAATTAGTGGCATTTGAATTGAGAAACAACTCAAAATTTGTCTATATTTTTAGATAATGAAACCATATATATAAGTTAGACACCAAATTAGTGTATGAGATCCTCTTGTTTGTGGGACAAGGCATCCCTTCTACGTAGATGGAGGTGTACATATCCTACTCCCTCTAGATTTGAATCTGTGACTTTTGAGAAGGAAACACATTTTCCCACTTGATTACCACTTGAGAATCTCCCAACACCTCGAGACGGGTAATCCCACAAGAATTTGCAAAGAAAATAAGTGAGTATAGAGCTGAGAATTCGGCCTTGGTGTTGTGTCTGAAACCAAGGGCATAATGAATATAAAAACAATGATGTGAATTAACATACAACACTACATCGACTCCACATCTTGGTGGATGACCCTGACTAGTGCCATAAAAAAAAACCAGGGGGTCTTATGGTCCAGGGGAGGCATAACAGGCACCCTAGCCTTCTTTTTCTTAGGGTCACATTGGAATTCTTTTGTGAGCTTATCAATTAGGCCAACTACAACCTCTGTTAGGATTTGTTTATCCAAGACACTTGAGGGTTAAAACTATTAGCTAGAAGCCTCCACATCTGGATCGAAAAGGGACATGAAACAAAAAGGTGATAAATTGTTTCTACCTCTTGTTTATAGAGAGAACATCTATTGGGGCATATCCATCTTCCTTTTAAAAAATTGTCCCAAGTTAGAAGTATATTCCTGAGAGCTAGCCACAAGATGATTTTGGATTTTATGGGACCATGGACTTTCTAAACTCGATCCCACCACTAGAGGGAAGGTCAAGAGGGCTCTGATTCCATATGGGATTCATAGCCAAGCTTAGAAGTGAATCACCTCAGAGAGTATTCTTCTGCCAAACTAGGGAATCCAGATCTTCTTCAACTAGATTGATATGATTTGAGCATAACTTGATGACAAACATATGTCATTCCTCAGCATGCCCACTAGACAAACCCAACTCGCTTTCTGATTTCCACCCACTTCTTCTTATACAATCATGATCTATATCTTTGGCATCCCATAGAGAGTATATGTTGTGGTTGGAAAGAATCCATCAAAGATCATCAATAATCATGTAGTCTTCATCTACGCTAACCCACGAGTCCTCTCCAATTCAAACTTTTTTTCCATTTCCAACCTTCCACAAAATTCAATATTTACCCACTAGAGGGAAAACATCCACTAAATCTTTCCAGATTATGGAACTTTTTTTGGTTGACTTCCTAGGAGAGTGAAACTAGTCTTCAATATAAAGATTGTGTAAATATTTATGTTTCATGATCCTTCCCCAAAGTGTCGTGTTATAAGTAATCCTCCAAAGGCTTTTACCTACTATAACCTGACTGAAAAGATAGGTATTATTAATCCCCCATCCCCCCAAGATTTTATGCTTGTCTAAAAAAGACCATTTTACCAAAGGAACATCGTCTAGATCACGACTATCCGACAACCAAATTGGAATCCTTTTTTTTTAATCTTAGTAAAAATTCCTTTCGCTACTTTTGGAATAGAGGTCATGTATACTGGAATACTTTGCAACATCGGTTTGAAAAGGATCGACCATCCTCCTCTAGACAACCATAAAAAAAATATAGGCTTCAAATTTTTTGTATAGCCACAACCAATCCTCAAAGACATGAGCGTTCGAATTAAGATTAAAGCTCAGGTACTTGAAACCTTCATCAAGACATTTCCTGGGGAAATGCAAAGTGCTCTCTAGGAGAGGATTCAAATCCTCTTAGTGAAGGAGTAGTGAATACACGATTCCATCCAATTGATTTCCATTCCAGTAGCCCTATAGAAGAGGTCTAATATGTGCTTGATACCCTAAAATTCTTGCAAAGAACCTGCACCAAACATGAAGATGACATCAATGAAAAGAAGATGAGATAGTGTTTCAATAAGAGATACCTTGAGTCCTTTCAACTCGCCTCGACTCCTTACTTAACACATTAATTTATAAAGGCCTTCTAAAACCAGGAGGAAGAGGAAAGGGGAAAGGGGGCATCCCTCTGAGACTCCTAGAGGTTCCAAATAATTTGTAGGGGGATCCATTGATCAAAACCACAAAGGAGGTAGATTGGACATAACCCAATATTCATTAACAACGGCAAGGTTCATCCCCAATTGGACTAATACCAACTTAGGGAAGGTCCAACTCACTTTGTCATAGGCCTTAGACAGATCCAATTTAAGTAGGATCGAAGGAATCTTGGAAAATTTGATAGAGTTCATAGCCTCTTGAGATATAGTCACCACATTTTGAATTTGTCACTTCAAGATGAAGTCAAACTACTCCTCGGATATGATTTCATTGAGGATAGGATTAATCATGTTCACTATGATTTTTTAAACCACTTTGTACACTATGTTACAACATAAAATAGGACATGATAGTCATGAAAGGAGGTTGCATCCTTTTTCTTGGGAATAAGGGATAAAAAATGTCGTTTCCATCGCCCCTGGGAATTTTCCACTCCGTTTAGATTCCTAGACCGCCTTTAACCGATCTTCGTTCAATAGCTCAAAGAACCCCATACAAAATTCAACTAAAAAGTTGTCTCAACCAGGTATTTTCCCTTTCTTCATGGAGAATAGGGTTGATTAAAACTCAGCTTCGGTTACCTCTGCTTCCAATGATGCATTCATTTCAGTAGAGAAGGCCTTTAGGAAGACTCTGAGGACTTCTAATATTTCCTCGATAGGACACCCTGTTGGTTACTTAAATAAATCAATCTCTCTCTCTCTCTCTCTCTCTCTCTCTCACACACACACACACACACACACATAATCAATCAATTTAACATAGTATTATTCTTTAGGGCATCCTTTGAATCTTGTCTTATCACAATGTGTCTACATGTTCCTTACAAATACTTGTAAACTAGCAAAGAACAATAACTAACGAACATATATATATATATAGGAGGTGGGTTGTTAAATTTATGGAATCAATCAAATATTCTAAAACATCATATCATGGATTCGCATGAAATAGAAATAACACTTTACTAAAACCTCTAAGAATTCATTTTTACATGAAATTAGCATTAAATTCATAACTATCAAACAAGTATAAACCCACCTTTAATTTTGTATTATTACATTCAATATATAATTATACATAATTACCCAAAATCTTATCCATGTATTACCATAGCTAGAATCAAACTAAAAGCAAAAGGAGCATGTAATAAAAAAGAAGCATTTCCTATGCAATTTGTTCAAGACATGAAATCGATGCCAAATCTTCCAACCTCTTGACCTCGTGCTATCTTTAATGCCCTCGCTATCTTTAATGCCCTCCTTCTAGTATTCACTCAAGTTATTAATATTAACAAGTTCTCTAGCATTGTTTAGATAACTCTAGGGGAGAATTGAATTTGAACTTGGTCTTTTTGTTGGGATTGAAAACATTAAATAATCTCTTAACTAAATTTTTGTAGTTTTCAAAAGTTTCATTTTCTTCAATGTACAAGTACCCTTACTCTTTTTTAATTTCTTCATTGCACTTATTTTTTTAAAATTTCTCTAAATTCTTGGTCTTCAAACTTATATAAAATTATGTTATTTATGGTTCATATTTTCATAAATTTAACTTAAAAGCTATGTGTGCTCACAAAAATCTCTAAATTCTTGATCTTCGAACTTATATGAAATTATGTTTTTTATGGTTCATATTTTCATGAATTTAACTTAAAAGTTGTGTGCTTACAAAGAAATAAATATAATAGTGGATTAAATGTAAAAATAATGAGATATATATAGAAGGCCTAAAATCCCTAAAATGAACTAGAATTAGGCTAATTTATTGATTAAAGTAAATGGAGTTTCTATATTTGATGATGAGATTTTGATTTAATCCCTAGAATGAAATTAGACTAATTTACTGATTAAAGTAAATGGAGTTTCTATATTTGATGCCTACTAGAACAAAATATTCTCTATTGGGCGTCCCAGGGTATCATAAGGAATAGAATAGAATAGTTAAGGAAGATATCTACTTCTTTCTCTATGAGTCTTCCTACCTATCTAAATACAATGGAGGGTTGCCCGAAGATGCTTCTTCTGATCAATCAATCAATCAATCAATAGGGAGGGGGGAAGGAGCAAGAAAGAAGCCGGCAACAAATATGGACTTGTACCTTTCAATGCTCCCATCAACTACATGCTTGGAATCAATCACTGATTCCACAGTGCTCAGGATAGGTGGTTACAAGGTGTGGTGAACGCCCATCGACGTGAACTGTTCTTCATAAAGAGGTGTTATTCGAACTTAACAAATGTGTTATATAAATATTTTTATCAAAGATTTTTATATTTTATTTAAAAATATTTTTAATTTTGTTTAAACTTTAGATAAATATTTTTGTTAAAGATTTTATTTTTTTATTATTCACATTTTACTTTATTAAAGATTTTTATATTTTGTTTAAAAATATTTTTTAATTTTATTCAAATTTTATATAAATATGTTTGTTAAAAAATTTATTTCTTCATTATTCACATTTATTTTTTATATGGAAATTTGGAATAATAAAATACCCCTTCAAAATTAATTAAGTAATCAATTTTAGATTCAAAACCTAAACATTTAAAATTTTAGATCCGAGCTTTTAAATTTTTAACTTCTCTTTCTTACCATGTGTTTTGCAAATAAATTAAAATATGATATTAAAATTTTCAAAATAATATATAAAACAAAAGGTAAACATTAAATATTTAATAGAGAGTATTGGGTTTATGAACAAAACAAAGGAGAAAATTAGAAATTAAATATTAACTTATAAAATTTGTAAATTAAAAAAAATATATTGTATATATTTTTTATAAATTATTAATAAAAAAATTCAAAATAAATATTTAAATTAAATACAAAATTTATTATATGATTTTTTTTATAAATTTATTAATAAAAAATTTAAAATAAATATTTAAATTAAATATAAAATTTCATATAATGTTTTTTTATATGAATTTTTAAAATATAATTATAATAAAAAAATATTTTTTTAAACATAAAATTAAAGATAAGATTTTTAATTTTTTCAAAAGAACTCTGAGTTGTTGTAAGTGAGTAAGATGTATAATTGATTTAATTAAGTGGTTATAGTAAATGAGATGCATACGATTATATATATATATATATATATATATATATATATATATATATATATATATATATATATATATAATATATATATATTCATTCTTGGATGGGGTGACAGGGAAGAAATCAATCATCCTTTGATGAGTCCTTGAGGATCCACCTACTAGCCTATCCATGTGATCGTGCCCAACGACAATTAATGTTAGAAGGTGCTGGAATTTTGGCAGAGCTCTTCTCTCCATCACTGGTCATTCCTCCCATACTGTGTTTGATTTGGATGGCATACTTGACAGTTTTGGCAATGAAGGCTCACAACAGTGGAAATTTATGACCCTGCTATGTCATTGTCATCCCTCATGAACATAGTCATCCTCCCTCATGGTCAAGTTCTTCACTCCTTGCAATTCTTCCTCTCATTGCTCTGTTCCTGCATAGACCTTTGGTTTGTCCTATGTCTTCTAGTACTCTCTCTAGTTTCATTGTTGTTCATCGGTTCTCCCCTTCTTCTTGTTTAGTGCCCTGGTTCTTTCTTATGGAGAGAGGTAGCTCCAGTTGTTGGTCTGAGAGTTGTCGAGGTAGGTTCAGTGCCTCACAGACACAGTTGAATGCCAAGGAGTTGGGTGCAATCTTTCAAGCCAACACACCTCCACATGTTCAAGCAAAGATATAATTGGGTGATTCTAACACCTGAATTCATAATAATTTCATCGAGGATGAGGCCATAAATGTGGACATGTGCTCTCGAGTCCCTAATACTAGTTCTTCTTACACCGGGGAAACCAAATACTTCAAAATAGCTGAAATGAATTTCAGAGGGAAGATGAAGTAAAGAAGGACAAAATTCCAAGGGAGGATGAAGTCTTGTGATGATTTATTCTCAAGTATGTTATTTAAAGGTCATTTTACCATTTTCACTATAACATTTTTTATAGAATGATTCATATAGAGAAAATTGGAGGAGGTTGAGAAGACATGTCAAGGTACCTTTGTAAAAATTTCAACTTCTAGGTCCTTGTATCTTTGGAGATAGACTGTGGAAAATAGGGTTTTTGGTTAGTCCTAAAACTAGTTTCAAACAAGTGTTTTGGGTAAAACAATCACAACTTCTTCATAGAGGATCCAAATTTAGTGAGACCAAATGGATTGGATAGATTATAATCCTTAGTATGTTTTGTATTATTTTCTGATCTATATATCAAATATTCCATGCGTGGCATGCTCTACAAGTTTTCTCTCTAGAATAAGACATAATTCAACAAGGTCTTCCATTTTTTCTATAACTCCTTTTTTGGGATGTCCCAAGAAGTGAATCTTAGAGGAATTACAGAGAACATATTGAATAATATTGGGTACAAGTTTCATACCTTTATTCATTATAGGTATAGATTTATTATTATTTAAAGTTAGGGTTTGTGACTAATCCAAAAACTAGTCCCGTGAGACTAAGGTAAAGTTTGATGAAGATGTTATTCTCTTGTTGTTGAAGGTGAGGAAGGTATGTAGGCCTGTGATCACATACACAAGGTCTATTACAGATTTACATGTATTCTTATATGTATGTTTTGAGGGTTGCATGTTGATGATGTTATGGTGCATCCTTGAGTCAAGTCTTTGGTATATTGTTGAGGCATTGGCACATGCGTGAGGCACATCTTAGGTGCATGGTTGAGGCATATACTTGGTATATTATCTTGGTTGTTTGGTACCCTTTTGAGGCACTTTATTGATGATATGGTATAGTTTTATACATGATTGATGCTATGGTATATGGTACTAGTTGTATATGTGGTTGATGATATATATTGGCGTATCTTATGGTACATGCATGTTATACTACATTTGTTGGTACATAGTTGATGCATTGTATGAAATAGGTTTTGGTATAGCAGATTGATGATACAGTGACAACTACAAGTTGATGGTACAGTGACAGTGATAGGTTGACAGGTAGCAGGTTGATGTGACAGAGGCAGTGACAATGATAGTGACATAGATTGTGATAGTGACAAAGACAGTGATAGTGACAATGATAATGGTAGTGATAGTGGTAGTGACATTTGGTCTACACATATATTTTAGGGCGACGGGAAGGGGAAAGGAAAGGGGGTTGTATCCTCCTTTCGGTTGGTGTCAGAGAACACAGGGAGTTGGAGCTTCCTTCAAGTTGGAGCCTGCGAATCAGGAGGCTGTAGTCTCCTTCTTGTTGGAGCTAGAGAATTTAGGGAGTTGTAACCTCCTTCAGGTTGGTGCCTCTGAATCCAAGGGTTTGTGCCTCCTTCCAGTTAGTGCTGGAGAATTGGGAAATTGGTGTTTCCTATGAATGTATTATATGATATATAATAAAACATTATGTGGTTTTCTCCCATTTGGGTTTCCACGTAAATTTTGGTGTAATGTGTGCTTGATGTGATGTTTCTTATGTTTATATGCTTATGATATATTGATGATACATTGATGATATACTGCTGCTAAATTTGAAGTTTATATATTGTGGTTAAAAGTGGTAAATGTGTTCATACTAATTCACCCCACCCTCTCAGTATTCCAACAAAAACCTCCATAGAAGGAGGTGATATTTACCTGACATCTATAGGTACACATGTAGATCGTGATGTATGGTTGATGGAATCAGGTTCATCATTCCATATGAATCATCATGGGGAGTGGTTCATAGAATATGAAAAGTACTATGGTGGTGATGTCTTCCTAGGAGATGAATCAACATCCAAAACCATGGGACATGGAAGGGTTAAGTTGTTACTGTGATATGAAAGGATTATAAATCTCCCCAGAGTTCCTCACATTCTAGATCTTTCCAAGATCCTAATATATGTAAGTAAGTTGGATGATCTAGGTGTGGATACTTTATTGGGAAATGGAACTTGCAAGATGGTATGAGGAGCAATGGTGTTGATGAGGAGAGTTTGGTGTGGAACTTTGTACAAGTTATTGGGAAGCACTTATATTGATGGGTGTAACAATTCTATTGTCCTTGAGAAGAGAAATAAAGAAGATAGGGTTCATACTATCCCTAGAAAGAAGACCGTGTTGTGGCATAAATGACTAGGACATATTGGAGAAAAGGGCCTTCCAACACTACTTGGAAAAGGTATGGTTGAAGGTATCTCTAATTGCACCCTGGATTTTGATTTTTTTGAAGATTGCATATATGGTAAAGAAAATTGAGTAAGATTTTCATCTAGTGATACAAGAGCAAAGGGAATCTTAGAGTTGATACAGAGTGATGCATTCAGACTTATGCATAATCCATCACTAGGTAAATCTATGTATTATGTTTCATTCATAGATGATTTCTCAAGGGACACATGGATTCATTTTATTAGAAAGAATTCTGAGTTATTCGATCAATTTAAAGAGTTTAGCGCTCTAGTAGAAAATCAAACAGAGAAGAAAATAAAGATGTTGAAGACAAATAATGGTGGATAATTATGTGGGAATGAATTTGAAGATTTTTGTAAGAAGTTTGGTATAGAAAGGAAAAATACTACTCCATACACACCTCCAAAAAATGGGGTTTTAAAAAGGATGAACATGACGTTGATGGAAAAATCAAGGGGCATGCTCAGTGGTGTCGGGGGAGGACATGAATTTTGGGTAGAGGCAGTGGGTATTGCATGTTACCTAGTAAATAGGCCACCCTCATCAGCGTTGGTGGAAAAAACTCCACATGAGGTATGGACTGGTAAGAAACCCTCCCTTGAACATCTAAGAGTGTTTGGTTGTGATGCTTATGTACATGTTCCGAAGGAAAATAGGTGTAAGCTAGATAATAAAGATGAAAAGTGTATCTTATTGGTTCAGAAGATGGTATGAAAGGTGGTAATCTTCAGGACCCAGAAACTAAGAAGATTGTTTACAATCGGGATGTTGTTTTTAGAGAGGTTAAAGATGTTCCCAAATAGGAATTCCTACCAAGGAAAGAAGAAACTAAGAAAACAAAGTTTGAGTTGGATGATGCAAAATATGAATCAATGAAAGAAGATAAGTCAAAATAAGAAGAACCCCATAAGTCTCTAGTATTGAGAAGATCAATGAGGGAAATAAGGAAACCAAAAAGGTATAGTCCACCTAATTTTCATGCTAATTTTTCTTTATCTATTGCTCATGATGATCTGATAACTGTCATGGAAGAAATGAATTCAGAGGATAATAAACTATGGAAGAAGGCCATGGTTGAAGAGATGGAAGCCTTGGATAATAATAAGGAATGGGATGTAGTTTAGTTGTCAACTAGAAGAAAGGCCACTGGCAAAAAATGGGTCTTTAAGAATAAGTTGAATGTAGAAGGAAAAGTGGAGAAACACAAATCTCAATTAGTGGCGAAAGGTTATTCCCAAGTAGAGGGAATTGACTTTGGTGGAATTTTTTCTCTTGTTGCCAAGTTAACTTCTATTATATTTATTTTATCTGTTGTTGTTGCTTTTGATTTTGAAGTAGAACAGATGGATGTGAAGAAAACATTCCTACATGGGGATCTTGAAGAAGAAATCTACATGAAGTAGCTGTAAGGATTTGCAATGAAGGGAAAGAAAGAGTTGGTCTGTAAGCTAAAAAAAGTCACTATATGGTCTGAAGCAATTATCTAGGATTTGGTACCAAAATTTTGACACATACATCCTTGGTCTGAGATTTGTGAGAAGCAAGGTTGATCATTGTGTATATACTAAGTACGTTGTAATCACTTCATTTTATGTAGTGTTGTATGTCGATGACATGTTGCTAGTAGGAAATAACAAGGATGTTATCAAGGAAGTGAAATCACAGTTATCCTCCAAATTTGACATGAAGGATCTCAGTGTTATTAAATTCATTCTAGGAATGGAGATTAAAAGAGATCATGCAAATAGGAAAATCTGGTTGAATCAAAGAAAATATGTTGAGATGATATTGCATAGTTTTAATATGCAAGAAAGTAAATCGATCAAGGTTCCTATTCTTGTAGGTGTAAAGTTATCTATAGATCAATGTCCGTAGACATAAGAAGAGGAAGAGGACATGTCCCATGTTCCATATGCTAGTGTGGTTGGTAGATTGATATATACAATGGTCTATGCTAGACCAGGCATTGCACATGCAGTGGGAATTTTGAGCATATATATGTCAAAACCAAGGAAGGAGCATTGGAGAATAATAAAGAGGGTTTTTAGGTATTTATGTGGCACTTATAGTTATGGATTATGCTACCAAGGAATACCATGATTGGACAGAGTGTTGTACATACATCGATTTGTTAATACAAACTAGGTTGGATATCTAGATCGTAGAAGATTTACAAATGGGTATGTGTTTAACCTATTTGGAGGAGAAATTAGTTGGATGAGAAAAAGATAGGTTGTAGTGGCACTCTCAACTACAAAAGTTGAATACATGGTATCCACTCATGCAAGAAAGGAAGCAATATGGTTACAGAGATTGTGTTCAAATATTGGGTTGGTACAATAAGCAATAATATTAGATTGCAACTGTCAGAGTGCAATATTCCTAGAAAAGAACCCAACTTATCATTAAAAGACAAAGCATATTGATGTTCAATATCACTTTATGAGAGACATGGTTGAATACAAGAAGGTATTACTGGAGAAGGTTGACACATTAAAGAATGTTGTAGATTCATTAACAAAGTTTGTGAGAACCAAGAAGTTCTCCTGGTGTAGAGAAAAAATGGGCATTGTTACCCTAGATTGTTGGTTATGTAATCCTGTGACCCCTTATATGCAAACAAAACAACAAGTGGGAGAATGTTGATTAGGTGTTATATTCTTTGCATGTGTGTGGGGTGGGTGCGTCATATTTGAAGGTTGTGTTTGAAAATCCCACCCATTGTCGTTCTTTGTGTCATGCGCATTGGGAATTACCTGGGGGGGAGAGTATTGGTCCCCCCTTCTTACATGAAGTGTTCAACTTCGGGGTAGCACACCGAAAAATCATTTTTGGGGGTGGTTTTTTCTATATAGATTTTTTTCGCTATTTTTAGAGGTTTTCTAAATTAATCCCACATTAAAGGATTAGGGTTTTGGTAGCTGTAGTATACCTAAAATATCGTGTATATTGTATTATGAATGGTGAAATTAATACAATGAATATTTAAGAGGTACGACACTAAGGAAGGTTGATTTTCTCTCGGTTAAGGGTTTCCAATGTAAATCTTTGTGTACTATGTGTATGAGCCATTGATTATTTTCTATTTTTCTTAAGAATCGGTATGCATTTCTTTAATTCATAGTTTTAAAACTTACAAAACTTGTCCAAGATATAAAAGTGAGTGGGTCTATTAACATCCATCTCAAAATAGGGTCATCTTAGACACAACATACCCCCTTAATCCAAACACAAGGCCATAGAGAGAGAGCATTGCATCATAACTTCCCCCCTTAATGTTGAACAAGGACCATTAACCGAGATTTCACATATAATAACCCATGAATGCCATATTTCCCTCACAAAAATAGTTCCTCAACTTAGTGAAGGTGGACTCTAGTGGAGGTATACAAGAAAGATCCATTGAAACATGTGGATCAACTATATGTAGAAAAAGTGGTTTAGGTTGTCATTGAAAATGGAGTTGTTGAATATAGTACATCCAAAAAGGACAATCATCATAATTTCGAAAGAAGCAATCCACTATAATAGAAAAATACTAATCCATGGAAGAATCATCTATAAAACAATCATGGAATAGACCTTGCAAACCTGTAAGAAGAAACTCCATCAAAGAAGGTGATGAAGCATGTATGCCCCTTGGAGAATAAGTTAACATCAACCCATAAATTTCACTTTACACCACTAACTAAGAACCATTCACCATATCACAATAAACTAAATCATCCACTATAAAAATAATAACTCCTAGAACATAAAGAAAATCTCCAAATGTGGTGGGGTCAAGAATGATATCATCACAACTTCGAATAAGAAAGGCCCAATATGAAAAGTATATCATTAGATGCACATTTTAAAAAGAGTTCATTAGGTCCAATAATAGTGTAGATGAATCCTTTGTAAATTCTTCAAAAGATCCATTGAAAGACCCAATGAAAAGCTTATTTGAAGAAGGGTTTTAAACCTTAGAAAATAGATTATCCAAAAACCCTTAGGGTAGTGCCACTAGCCAAAAATATTTGGATTAGCTACAAAGATAGGTGGTTAGAATACATAGTTCCAAAATCACAAAAACTTGATGATGACACCAACCAAATAGACTCAAATTAGTTGTTGAAAATAATTAAAGAAATGGTTTGAAACCCTAGCTCTGTGACCACAAATTTACAACAATGATGCTATCAATGAAAAGCATGATATTTTTTGCTAGAAAAAATCATGAAATAAAACAACATGAAACCCTAATGTAGGGGGATCCATTTGTGTACAAGTAGAAGAATAAAACCAGATTAAATATCCTTAAACAAGGCACCCCTCTCTAGCCAATATCACCATGAAAAAGTAGTGTCTTATGGAAAAAATACCATAAAACAACCTCTTTGAAAAGAATTATGTAAATAACATAAAATCAACCCTATATTAGAATCTATAATTGAACTAGGAGGATCCAAAAATATTGAAAATTAATCTTCTCAAAATCTAATGAAAATGACTTCATCGCATAGATCTTGGTGAGATCTTTCCAATGGTGCATGAATCGCCTCAAACGGATGTCGTATGAGAAAGTTATGGCTATTCAAAGTTTTGGAAAAAATAGGGCAGAAGAAAAAATGGGGTTGCCACATGGCAAGCCGACAGGATGCCACGTGGTCATCCATACAGTTGATAGGGTATAAGATGACATCAACATGTTGACGTGGTAGCACTAGAGCCTGCCACATGCCACTCATATTTGGCATATTTGGCACCCAGTTGGACCAATAAAAATGTGTCATGTGTCATTCATACAAATGACATGGCATCCATACGTTCCATGTGGCACCACTGAAGGGTGACACGTGGCAGTTCATACAGTGATGTGGCATCCAAGTAGAAGGTATATTCAATAGGTGATGTTCCAGATGTGTATAGTGGCAGTTGACATGGCAATGACTTGGTAGGTGAATGTACAGGTGATGTGGGCAGTGACGTGGCACCACGTGGGCCAATCAATGGTTGTCACGTGGTAGCATCCAAATGGCCAATAATGGATAAAGAGTATAAAATTTGTTGGGTCGAATGGGAATCGAACCCATGACCTCCATGTGAATATTCCAACGACTTAGTAATATTCTCCTACAAATGCACCATGGTTATTTCTTGTTATAACAAACAAATAATATATATTTAAGTTGTAACCAAGCAACCTAAGCATATAGAGGGGTCAGGTGGCCAACCTAGCCCTATATAATCCAAACACTCGGCCCTCATACAGTCATGGAAATACATGCTATTTTGTAGAGGAGATGCATAGAAGTTCATTCCAAATGCATATTTTCCTCATTTTGCATGCATGAGGTGTTCCTATTTTAGATTTTCCTCGTTTTGCGTGATATAGAGTTATTTGAGAGAAGTATAGAGTGTTTATACTCATTTTTCTCATAATTCTGAGACGAATTTGATGATGATATTAGTTATGTGATAAAGTGTTGTGTATGGAGATCTTAGTCCATTTTTTCATGTATGAGACCCATAGTCTCATTATGCATATAAAAGGGGATATTTAAGCACATGTTCAGAACATAGTCAAGTTTATACTAATTTTTCTCATAATTCCGAAAAGAATTCAGTGGTAACCTTTGTTTATGGGTTTGAGCAAAATAATTGAAGGGTTTCTTCAATTTTTCCATTGTAAGTCAGCATTGTATCAATATTTTGAGCATTAATAGAGCAGTCTCACTATTTGGAAGTGAACCCGAAGACATATCCCAAGATGGGTGAACTTCATTATCACACTTTGTAATGAGCCTTGCTATTTTTTGTCACTATCTCTCTCTATTTTGGCACTCTTATTTCCGCAAATTGTATTTATTAGTTAATGAATTTTATGGATAAGTAAGCGTTTTCATGTGATATTTTGAAAATAGTCATGATGATCTTATTTTTCCAAATTTGTTCATATTTAGTGTCTTCTTAGGAATTAATTTTCATCTAAGTATTTTTAGAGCAAGTTGGTTTGATGTGTATTTGAAAGTGAATGCTTATTGTTGGATTACTAGGGGGGGTGAATCAGTAATAGAGAAATTATAATCCTTTTTAACCAAATA
>CBVK0101348398.1:0-17557 GCA_900067695.1 Picea abies
GTGGGGGAGAGACACAACATGCAGAGACCCGAGGAAAATATATGTTGCAAGTGAACGCATGAGGGAGTGCAGAGAATCCCCTAGTGGTATCATGGCTTGGCATGGGGGTGCATATTGCCTAGGTGATTGAGAAAGCATAGCCTATGGTTGGGTGGAAGGGTGAACACCCACAATCAGTTGGTTGGCTATAAGTTGTAACAGATAAGTATCTCTACACCATGTGTAATTGAAATGCTATGGATGGATCCCTATGTTTGTAATTATAAACATGAATACCCGAGTTGTGAATTTGTTATGTATTCCAGGAGATGGCCTCTATACTTGTTTCAAATACATTTGCATGGAAAGTCCTTTGCCACTGACGGTAGGTTGTCTATGTCTTTAGGAAAAGAAGTTGTAAGTATTTTCATGTGACAGTCTCGTGTGTGATAGGTAAATATGGAACTATATGAACTTATATATATGCATGTGAATACACGAGTCTTTATTATATATTTTAAGTTGAAATAAGAACCAACATCCCTGTTTATTGCACATATTATTTTGTGCATTCATATATAAGCATAAAGGTGTATCGCAGTGTTGGGAATCCTTAATCAAAAGCAACTTTCAGGATAGGATGAAACGAGGGTACCCTGGGTAAGCAGTGGCGAAGAAGGAATGCCTTAGTGGTTTCTAGAGTAAGGCGAGAGCTTCTAAAGGCTTGGTAATACTTTAGAAATCACTTAGAATATTTCCCTGAACTGCTAAGTCTTGAATCAGACTGGTAACCTAGAGAAAACCCCATGTTTTGAGCCTACAAGAATCGTAGTCATTGGATCGGCGCAACGAATAGATCCTGACCCTTCGTCGAAGTAGGCTATGATGCTTGGAGAGGTTATATTCTGAGTCAATAATAGCCATTGATCTATCAAAGGATTGAGCAGTGAGATGATCTCAACCATTAGTTAGACTTGGTAGTCAAAGTGACAAGAATCTCGGCATGGCGGCCAACACATCTTTAAGGATAATACGTGTCGATACCTAATTTGTCAAAGGGTCGAGGATGGGACCCTATTGGACTTAGGCCTTTGGAATGTTGCATTAATCATCTATCGTTGGATTTGCAGGTGGATAGATCTCTACCATTAATCGGAGTGGCCGGTTGGATTTGCAGGTGGATAGATCTCTACCATTAATCGGAGTGGCCGAGTGCGGGGTTGATAAGGGACTTCGATAGAGGAGACACCAAGAGGAGATTTGGACCATATATCGTTGAAAAGTCGAGAATAAATATCATTCACCCATCAAAGGAGGGTTGTCAGAGGTCTAGAGCAAGGGATGGTGATGTCACATTGACAAGGATGCTAGTGTGGTAGTTGACATGTCTCAAGAGGATACATGTGTCGATAGTTGATTGGTGGACGGAACGAAAGTGGGCCTATTAGGTGAGAAAGCCTCTAAGTCATTTCTCTTAATATCAATCATTGATCGTGGTGGGGTGATTATATCTTCATCGTCCATTGGAGTGGCCTTTCAGAGTGGTTCAAGTCACTGAAACGAGTGCACTCTTATGGGAGGGACTCCAAGAAATTATCTAGACCATTGATCAGAATGAGGGTGAGATCAAACGTCGGTCGTAGATCGAAGGAGTGGGTCCTACTTGAGAATATAAAAAAGGGTGAGTAATTTCATGGTGATGAGAGGTGCCAACGTGTCCTAGAGGCTAACACGTGTCAACCTGTAATTTGTAGAGAGGACTGGGCATGATCCCCTATCCATTTTAAGTCCAAGGATAGGTGCCTTAATCTTAACCCTCACTCCGACCAAATGCCCCTTCGAAGAATGGTCTAAATATATAGGTTGGAAATATCTAGACCATTCTTCGAAGGGGCATTTGGTCGGAGTGAGTTGTGAAGAGGCACTCTGATGAGAGACCTTAGAGAGAGAGAGAGAAAGAGTCGTCAATTAGTCGGAGAGTAACCTCGGTCGATGATAGTCATTGGATCTAGAGAGGTTGGAATTCAATGGGAGGTATTTTGAGGGACAATCTTGACCATAGATCGGCTAGAAGGAAAGATCAAATATTAGCCATTGATTTTAGTTATAATCCTATGAGTAGAGGAGGACACATGCCAATGACGTGACCCCAGCCAATGTGTAATGAACCAGTGTCAATGTCTGAGTGGAGAACTTTATGCCCGATGATGATGTGTCACATGGGGATTGGTCCACATGTCAGGTAGGTGTTATGCCACATGTCAAGGTGAATCGAGATTTTGAGGTAGAACTCCATGTTAGGTTATGTGTGACACGTGTCACACTAGGTGGCAGAAAGTGGCATGGCCACATGTAATGTCAGGTGGTAGTTGACACATCCTGTGGGATAACATGTTTCAACAGTCGATTGGTTGACATAATGAGAGTGGGCCCGTTGGGAGAAAAGGCATTTAAGGCTTTTCCTTCGATCTCAGTCATTGATTAGAGGCATAAGGACCATATATATGCCATCCATCATAGTGGGTCGTTCGGAGTGGGTTGCGAGTCCGAAGGAGAAGCACTTTGACGGAATGACTCTGAGAGATGATATAGGCCATTGATTGGAGATGGTACATGATCAAACGACAGCCTTCGATTTGGAAGGTCCAATAGAGCAAGGGATCGATAAACCATGTGGAAAGCACCATGTCAATGCCATGTCATCTGGCATTAGTAATAGAGATCAACGTGGCAATGAGGCGGATATAGTGAGTGAGGACCCTAAAACTTTAAGGGGCCATAAATTTTGATCCAGAGCTCGGTTTTGAGCATGACGACAGTCATTGGAAAGCTCTTGACGAGAAGGAGATGATGGTGCCCTCAAAAAGAGGTCTCAAGATGAATGAGGAAAAGAAAATTTTCAATACCCTATCCCTTTGAAGGGTACTTAGGGGGGTGGGTGTGTTACAAAGAGTGGTGAGATTTGTATATAAAGAAGAATATTGGTAAGTAACCGTTAGAGAGGAGAGAGAAGATAATTAATAGAAATGAATAAAATATTAGAAATAACCATTGAGATTATGTATTCATTAAAGTATTTGATTTAGCCATTTGAGATTAGGTATTCATAAAAGATAAATTAATAGGATTTTTAAAAAGGGTAATAAAAGAGGTAGTTGATATGAGGAGAGAGAATATAGAATGAAAAAACAATTGGAAAAAGCCATTGATATTACGAGATAAAGTATAATGAAAGGGATAAAGTAATAATATATTGTATTCAATAGAGGGTGAAGAGAATGATATAAAATGAGTTTAATAGGATTTTAATTAAGGAAATAAAAGAAGGCAAGGGAAAGATAATAAAAGAGAATAATAAGAAAACGATTTGTATTGATTGATAATGAAAATAAAAAGGATTTTAATAATTATGTGTGAGATTTGATATATTTATAATAGAATAGAATAAATTAAAGAAAAAGGATTTAATGTATTTAATACAAAATAAAATAAAGTCAAAGGATTACTTTAATGGAATGTGAGATCTAATATGTATAAAATGAGATAATAAAGATTCAAATAAAGAGGAAAGGTGAAATGGTGAACATGGCCAGATAAAAGGATTTCATAGAGATGAAGAAAAATATGCAACGAGGGGAACATTTGGATACGAGGAAAAAAAACTGAGAAAAAGGAGGGGATGCGAGGAAAAGAAACTAAGTAAAAGAAGAGGATGAGGGAAAGGTTGGAGATGATAAGTAACTAAATTAACAAAGGAGGAAGCCTAATGGTCAAGGTGATGAATTGTGGGCTTCCAAGATTGGCTAATTTTGTAACCATCTACGCGATTGAAGTTATGAGTATGTTTTTCAATTTCATGGGTTTCACAAATGAGACATGAGGAGTGTTGAGGCAATAATTTTTGTTTGTTCAAAGAAAATAAGGTACTTGGATTTAAAGGAGTGTTTGATGATAGTTGATTTTCATATTCGGTTATAGCTAGTATCAGTTATATGCTCTTTAAGCCTAGCTTTAAAGGTTCTACCAATTTGACCTTTAAATCCAAGTCAAACTAATAGAATCTTTCTCCCCTCTAATGGTTACTTACCAAACTTTTTCTTTATATACAAACATCAACACTCTTTTCCAACATAAATTAGCTTCTTATTTCCATGATGATGGGTGGAGTGTCCACTCGAAACGTTGGACGTTTCAAAACTCCATACACAATACTTATCTAGAAAATTTACTAGCATTATGACTAGTTGTGGAAACCTACATACTTAGAATAATAATGATGTAATAATAATGTTATTTAAAAAAAAAATATTATTCAAAGGTTACAAGACAAAGTTGTAATATAATTATTTACTAAAACCACAATTATTATATTTTATTATTTTTTAATTTTTTCCAAAGATTTTGTTAATTTATATTATTCAATTGTTATAATATATTAAATTCATTTAATTAAATTTAAAATTTAAAATATAAATAATAATAATAATAAATTTTGATTTATACACTTCAGATGAAATGGTTTCACAATTTTTTACTCTATAAATACTAACTTTATGAATTTTCTATTAAAAAAGTATGTAAGTATTAGTTGAATCTTCTATTAAAAAAGTATGCTAAGTATTGTATTTCGATGATTTTGTATTAAAATGTATGTAAATATTAGATTTGGTTCATGAATGAAAAAAATAATTTGAATGATTACTCCTATGAAATGTTATTTTTTCATTTATTTTAATGATAAAGTTAAACTAATTGTTCATTAAATTTATAATTGTTATATTTAATAATATTTATGATTTAAAAATCATAATTAATTAAATTTAAAGTATTAAATATGGAAACGAAATCATCAATAATAATGAATTTCAATCTTTGTCTTCCATGGTAATTACAATTTATATCCAAGATTTCTAGGGTTGGATTATGGTCAGGGAAAACTCTAGAGGTTAAACTTTATTATTTGTCTTGTTTTCTTGTGAAAATAATTTGATAGTTTCTATTTTTTTTTAATTACTCACCCAATCCTCGGGGTGTAGAGCAGTTAGTGATATAGTGTGTTGTTAAGGAATTTTGCTAGGTGAATTCAATGGTTCAAAACCCCAACTTACCTTGTGTGTCACGTATGGAGCATCGTGGGTACACATGGAGGTTATAGTGCTAACAGTCGGATAACATTTCCCCATGTCACGCGAGTACGTGCTCGACTAGTTGTTGATTCCGTTAGTCACAAAATTACTCTAAAAGTTGTCAATATTTTCTAAAAAATATACAAATACTTAGAAATTGGAATACTTTTACAAGAATATCACCAAACATTTTATAATTAGTATTTTAAGAATTTGTAAAATTTGCAAAGGTTTCTATACTTTTAGATAAGTATGGATCCTTAAAAATTTCTTTAATTGTGACTAGACTCTAGAAAAAACTCTTTTATAATTTACATTCCCTTCCTATATTGACACTTATTCGAGGAGAATGTAAAAAGAATGATTAATATAAGTTTATATGTTTAGAAAACTAATGATTAATATAAGTTTATATGTTTAGAAAACTAAAGGATGGAGTGGAATAGGTGAAGGCCATGATAGTTGCACTAGTTAAGGTTGAGAATGCCATCGAAATTGATAATGCCAACACCACAAGTGTGATTCCATAACTCATAGATGTTGCAAGAAGTTATTTTGTTGGAATTGTTCTTAGAAGTTCCATCAAAGTAAGTATGTATTTCTTTTAATTTTGAATTTTTCAAACAATAAAAAATTTAAGGTTTGATTTTTTAATATCATCATTTTTTTTAAATAAAATATACTTTAAAATAAATATTTACTAGTGTATTATATGAATATGTCATCAAATTTGTGATATATCAATTAATGGTTAGTAATTCAAAGGTTAACATAAATTTGTTATAATAAACAATAAATATGATAATAAAAATAAATCACATTTTATGCTTGTACTATTTAATGTATTTTCAATATGGTGGTTGTAAATGGTTGTTAACTTTTCATATCCAACATTATAAATTGAAGAAAAAAAAACATAATTGACCAATTATAGATACCCATAATAAAATAACACATCCACAACACAAATGTCGAAACAAAACATTCACATATCACTCTTCAATGCCATCACCCTGATTATCTTCCTGACTATCTTCTTTGCTTGGAATTATAACATTGTTGTTCTCAAAAAAATGTTTTGATCTTAGATCATGTCTCAGTATGAATCACCAATCCCCATCCAACACTTCTAGGTAAAAAAACACTTGGTTGGAGTGTTTTTGGAAAACATAACGCTCCTTAGTTTCAACCCACATTGTTTTAGAGTTAATACATATTAGTATGTTATCACGATATTTCGTTACATTTCTTCTGTCAAAGGTATCCCACCAATTGAAACTAAAAATAATACATTGAAAAGATGAGAAGTCCACTTGCATGATATTGTGCATCCTAACTCGATCATGAATCACGATCCTGCAAAATTCAATGAACAATTATTCAACTACATGTGCATACATAATATAAATTCAATGTGATAAATGAATTATAAATAAAATCTAGACTCACTACAATCGACAGGGGAGAACGTGAAGCACTTGCAACAATATGGAATGATTTGGAATCTTAAGAATTGACCATTTGATATTATGAATTTATTTTCTTACATTTGAGCCAAAACCACCATCTTGGGAAGCATAGAACAATCTAACTTCAACTAGAATTTCGAATGACTTTTAAAAGTCAATGGTGCGCCTAATTATATTATGACATCTTGGTGCATCTGTATATACACAATGCACCGCTACACTAAATCATGAGAGGCACCAAAGAGTAACCTTTGTTATTGCCTCTATAAAGCAAAACCTCCACAAAATTTAAATGCAAATGTTTGCATTTGGATTTTGTGAATTAAATTATTTGTCAGTGCGTTTTTACTTAAAAAAATTGTATAGCACACTGATTAAGTAAGTTTAAAAAAACAGTGTGTGTTTATCATCAATGCGCTGAAATATACAACGACAAAATGAGTGGACATTTCATTTGTTATTGCCTCTGCAAAGAAAAACCTCCACAAAATATAAATGTGAATGTTTGCATTTGCATTTTGTAGATTAAATTGTTTGTCAGTGCATTTTTATGTAAACATCGCACTGATACACTATAGATTGTATATCGCTCCGAGAAAGTAAGTTATGAAAATAAAAAAACAGCGCTCACGTGCATCGAAATATAAACGAAAAAATGAACGGGAATTTATATTTTTCTATATGTATGTGTTTATAAATGAAAACCCTATTCATTCTTTCATGATTTTGCCAAAATTTAGAAGGGAGATTTGTGCAAGAGAGATTTATCAACAAAGACTTCAAAGTGGGTGTATTTTTTTTTAAGAGCCAATTTCAAAAGGAATCATCGTAGGTTTCATATGAATATGCAGAGAAGAAATTTCAGGTATGTGATTTCATTCTATTAATCATCTTAATCTTTCCCCTATTTGATTCAAACAATTTTTAGTGAATTCTCAAAAAAATAAAAGGGTTTCATAGTTACCTTCGGTATTAGAATCCCTAGATTACTTGGTGTTTCTTTTGCTTGCCCTCTCTATATTTCACAACAAGAAAAAAAAAATTAAGAAACAATTTTTTATAGGGTTTCTTTACTTATATATGGGGTGGTTGGTATACATTGCAATGGGACCACTCATTGCATTGGATCTGAAACTGGACTATCATTGTTGATTTCTTTTAAAACACCTTTGGGATTAGTGATGTGCATTGTATAGGGATAGAACATCGGTGCACATGTTCATGTCAACAACACCACTAAATTTAAAATGTAAATAATTTTATTTTTTTAAATGCCTTCATGGTTAGTAATGTGCACCATACAACTATAGAGCATCAGTGCACATGTTCATATCAATAGCACAACCAAGTTTAAAATGGAATTAATATTGTTTTTAATATTTAAACCATCATAGTTTAAATTTTTTCACCGGTTAGCAGTGCACAATAAATAATACTTAGGAACTATGATTCTATTAATTTATAAAGCACCGCGTGAATACAACAATTTGTAAAAAAACATTTTCGATTTCAGGAAGACAATGTTATCATATACCAGTGTGTATTAATATGATTAACACACTGATGCGTACCAATTTATTATGTGCACCGGTATTTTATTTTGTAAAAAAAAATCATAATTTTTATATCTGATGATTCCTAACTTTTCTTTTTTTAGGGAGATTATGAAAATTCCAAGGGATAAATGAGGGGAAAACCAATACATGTCAATAGGGATGTCCAAAAAAATGTAGAATGAGATGGCAAAAGAAATGAACATAATTGCATCGCATGAGGAGCCATCCTAACAACAACGTACATCAGAAGTATGTAATCATTCATTTATTTTTTTATGTGCGTCAAATTTAATTATCGCATGAAATACTAATTTTCAATTGCTTTGTTGCAGAAAACAAAAGAAAAATGGAATCCATTCAACACATAAGACAAGACGGTGAGGAATAAAAGAGTTGATCGCAAACTTTGTGAGTACTCACGTTTTCATCCTTACTTAAGATTTCATGTTTGTTGTTATATTTATATTTAAATAATTAATTTACACTTGTCCATGTATGTCTTCTAATATGTGCTAACATACAAAGAGGAGCCAATTGATGAATTGGTAGACATTGGGTTAAGTATGGGTTGTGAGTATATGTTGAAGTATCAAGGTTTAATTGAACAATTTGTAAGTAGCTATGTTTTTTAACTTTCCTTGTTTTATAATCAATGGAACAACAAGAAACCTTTATATTAATTATATCAATTATGCTTTGTCATGGCATATTAAGCATGTAGGAAACAAAGTATGGAGTGCAGCCAACAAAAGAGATTTTGAGAGAAGGCATGAAGCATGGGTTCGAAAGAATGCATATTATTTATGAAAGACTTACTACTATTGTACGGTTTTTATTCACACAATCATGTATATTCTAATATATATAAATGTAGATATACTTATTACACTTTATTTCTATGTTTGTAGATGAAGAGGCGGAACATAAAAAACAAGTCGATCAAGAAAACATTAGGTTAAATAACTAAAGTACAATATCACCTACAAATGACAAAAAAATGAGGCATGCACACAGCTTGAGCAATGACAACAATTCAAGTGATGAATGACAGTTGGTATAATTGAATGTTACTGCAATTTGTATGTTTTGGAATATTTTTCTATGAAAATTAGAGATTTTATTTAATGTACTCGACATATTATTTCAATTGCATGAGGACATGTTACCAATAAGTGTAACAATTACAAATTGGTTGCATTTTGATTATTGTGGACATTTACGTTGTCCTATTTTGTATGACGATGGGTCTCTTATTCATATATAATAAAATGGGTTTATTATTTTATTGCATTGTCGAATGTTGTAAAATATTGCATTGTTGATTAATTAATATGTGGATGATTTACATTGTTACAAATAGCATAGGTGTAATCCGTTGGATAACACATTAATTCAATCATTATATCGAAATGAAATAACAAAAATACAAAATAAATAAATAAATAAAACAATATTATTATAAAAAATATTTGATTTTGAGATGATTAATTGAAAAATTGTAAAAATAATAATTAATTAAAATATATACATATTGGTGCACTATATTCTTATGAACTCACTAAATGTTGTGTGCCATAATATAGAAAATAATGCATTTTAATGAGTTATACACATCAATGCCTATTAATTATATTAAAGCACTGGTGCCAAATATTGTGAAAAAAACACCATTCCTTAAATGACATAATATACGATTGATTATATTTATTGTTTCAAAATTTTACGGTGTGCATGTTTACAATTTGCACCGTTGCTTTAAATATAATATATGAATTGATGCTTTAAATATACTATACCCACTGGAGCTTAGTAACAAAGATTGGCATCAACATTTCACCTTGAATATTTGAAATTCCACTACCCTTTGGTGCACAGGGTAATACAGACGTTGGTGCGTATGGATTATACAAGCATCGATGTGCCATAAAAATAGAACTACCCATTGCATAATATTTATAAGAGCATAGATGTTGCATGCAAAAAATAGTACGAATGGTGCCTACATAAACTAAAAAAGCACTGGTGTTGCATACAATAAAAAAATGTGGAACTAATGCATAACAATTATAAGAGCATCGATGTTGCATACGACAAAAAAAAGGTGGAACCGATGCATAATAATTATAAGAGCACTAGTGCTTTGTAGGTTTATGTAGTGTTGGTTTCGTAGGAGTGCACCGGTGTGTTTTCCCAATACAAGGACCGGAAAAAAAACCTTCATTAAAACCTCGGCTCGCCCAAATTTGTTTAGTTATATGGAACATCCATTAACACCTCCACTAAAACCTTCATTTCAAACAACAGAGTTTTTTTTAAACTTTGTCAAATCTTGTAACATTAAAAACCTTCGCTACAAGGTGTTTTCCTTGTAGTGGTTAGTGTTTCTCCCCATTATGCATGACTTGTGAACATATTACAACATTCTTGTGAAATCAAACTTTATGATATTCCAACATTCCCTTAAAAAATGAATTGAAAAAACATTTGGCCCTAGTGCTTTGTCAAGGGCAAGACCACAAATTGCTCTTCGAATTTCTTCTTTGGAAATTTCCTTCAAATCTTGAACTTCGCTATGGGTGATTAATGAAGAAATATTTTCCAACATGAGCGTTGTATCCTTCGAATCTGCCCCTTCCTTTTTATTATATAGTTCCTCAAAGAGAGATCATGGTGCCCTCCACATTCTAGATATTTCCTACATGTGAAAAAATGTGTTGCTTATATCCCCAGCTTTTAACCATAAGTTGCGGGACTTGAGCCTCCACATCTCCTCCTCCCTTCTTATAGCTTTATGATATTTTTGAAAAAAAGAATTTGTCTTCCTTAAGAAGCTCATTGGTATCCACTTTTTCTTGAATATAAGTCAATTTCACTTTGCAGTCCTCTTTTTCTAGCTTTGGAGGAGAATAAACATCTTTGACCCATTTCTTGATTTCTTGAGAACAAACTTGGTCAATTTTAGCTTGTGTTCCTAAATGAAGACAGGGGAGCCTACCACCCACTTAATCCATTCTTTGGAGATTATTCCAACAATTGATTGATCATGAAACCATAAAGGGTTGAACTAGAAAGGAATGGGGTCATAGTTCGAAGTGTCCCTCATTAAAGGAATGATGGGCTTCTTACTAGAGACTACCAAAGGAATAATTTTTTATGATATTCAAGGGCTACTAACAAGAAAATCACTTTGAACAAGAAACAAATCTAGTTGAGCTGCTATATACCCCAAGCCTATTCTTTTGTTTGACCAAGTGAACTTCCCTTTGATAGGTTTAATGCCCTCTAGATCCCAAAGATAAATCAAATCTTCCATTATCTCTTGGAATAGATCTCGAACTATACTACCTCCCCTTTTCTCTTTGTGGTTGAGGATTATGTTGAAGTCACCAACAATGATGATGTTATGCCAAGTTTTGAGCTTCGTAATGCCAAGAGAGAATACCAACAGTCCACTTTTTCTTTATAAATTATGGGCATATAAACATTTATAATGTTTATTGTTTTGACTGATTGCTTCTGGGAGAAACTTGTTATCAACCAATGTTGAGTTTGGAAAGAGAATTCCTAATGCAAAAGGAGACTATTCCAAGCTGTGCATAGGCCTCCAAATGTGCCTCTTGAATTCACTTCATGTACTTCACTATTTTTCCACTTCAACTTACATGAATTGACAATTTCTAGCTTTGTCTCTTGGAGTAGGAGGACAACAAGATTTTCTATTTTTATTAGATCCTTTATAGCTTTTATATTTAACCTATTATCAATGCCTCTACAATTCCAAAAGACAATAATCATTACTTACCAATTGGTTTTAGATTCTCCCCAAACAGCATAGTCAAGGAACCTAGATTTCTAATGCTTCTTGCTCCTAACCCTTGAAAACTCTTAATAGGTGTTTGGGTACCCAACAATTTATTCTCATTAGCTATATCTTCCCTTTTTTCTTTGGTTGGTTTCCTTCTTGGATTTTTTGGTAACTTTTATTCTACACCTTCCTCTTATTTTACCTCTTCTTCAGCTTATTGTTGGGATTTTTTTTGTGATAACTCTTAATGAGTACACTAGCTTCTATAGAGTGTGATTGAGTTCTTCCTCATGGTCTGAAATGTTGCTTTCTGCTCCAAGTGAGGGAAACATTTATGGATTTTCTTCCAACGCTAGCATTGCTAGTGGTTTTCTCGAGTTGAATTGGGGAACAACTAAAATATTTGAGAAAGGAATAAATTCATTTTGTGAAAAAATTTCAAACCTGTTTTCCCTTGGACTTACTCCCCCCCTCCTTGGGTCAATACGGGGATTTACTTATAGATTCTTGATGGTGACTCATGCTAGGATCAATCAATTGATTTTGTACATTTTCTTATCCTAAACACGAAGGCTTAAATTGACCTATCTGTAAAGGTGCTTGCTTGGGGATAGATGTGGAGGTGACTTGCTTTAGATTTGTTTTTTTTCTTTTTCACATGTTTCCATTTTTCTTCCTTCTCTTGTGATAGTTGCTCCACTTAAGTATTATTTTACAATATTTTTCAAAATGTCCATTACTCACAACGTGACTTACACTTGAAGGGATTTGCTCGTAATCCATAGGCTGAAAGTGTTTCCAATTGTCCATTGTTAACTAAATAGCTTCTGACAAACCCTTTTCTATATCTACTTCCACATAGATGCAAACATAAGCGAGCATGTCATCTCAAGGTTTTGATTTGTCAATATACCTTCCTAGGGTATTTCCCATGCAACACATGGTGTCTTTGTTCCATTAGTGCAGTGAGAGGTGTAGTAATTGAACCCAAAATGGAACTACAAATGACACATCATTTTCTGGGTTGAAATTTGGAGTCCAACTGTTTATATACATACCTGTGGTTCCAAAAAACAAGGCCCATTTCAAAAAATGAGATCCCTAATTTATTTATCCTAGAAGGGAAAGGTGTAAAATCCTCTACAATATAAATAGTTGGTGAGATTTCCTTGTATTAAAAATTTCCAATCCATTTGCACCCAACTTTCCATGGCTCTTGGAGAGGGACAGACTTTTGTAAATTTTCCATCTAGATATCTTTCAACCAGTGCCAAAGTCATATGCTGAGAAGAAGAAGCAAGAAGGGTTAATTTAGGGTTTTCATTAATCTTCTTGGCAAATCTGGAAAGTTGAGATTTGATTGTCTTTCCCTTTGCAGAAACAAGATCCCAAAAAGCAGTGATTTCATAGTTTGGAGGGAGTGGGGTGACCCCCTCCAGTTTCCATAGTGAAAGATGCCTTGATTTGACACATAAACAAAGATGAAAAGATGCAAAGACTTAGAGACAACTCGAGCTAAAGGTCATGTAATATTGTATCCCCTTAGAGATTCCTAACACCAAATCTCACATAAATTTCTTTCCATGTAGAGATAACAAAAGAGCAATGAATAAAGAGTTGTGATACATCTTCCTCACATACCTTGCATAAAGGGAATCTCTTAAGCCCCTACCAAATTCTCCTTCTCATGAAGTACCAAGTAAAAACTCTTGGATTTATGGCTAACCACATGAATATCTTATCTCTAAGAGGGTACTTAAACTTCCATACTCATTTGAACCACCATTTCTCAATATGAGGCATTGTGTCCTCTCCAAGAACTTTGTACCCTAACTTTGGAGTATATCTACGACCTACCAAATTCTTGGACCATATGAACAGGTCTTCCTCTTCTTTTATTCTAACATGACTACTCCTAAGAGAAAGGAAATAGTTGTTATAGATATGATACTCATCTCCACCAAATCCCATCCTTCCAACATCTACCATTCCCGACACATGACATTAAATCTCAAGGGATCTACAACTTTATATATATAAATGAAACACCTCCCTCTCAGCATATCCACCATATACCTAGGAAATTTATAGATTTCATTACAACTTGCCCAAGGGTCATCTCCAAGTCTCACCTTTTTACCTACTCCTACCTTCAATACAAGCTAATTCCCAATCAATGGAAAATCCATAACAAGTGCCTTCCAAATTACCGATGAATTTTGAAAGCATTTATTATTTAATCTTATCCACTCTTCAATGGAAAAAGGCGCAATATATTTTTATTGGACAACTTTACACTTGAACCCTCAACCTCCAATGAGTCTCCACATACACATTGCAATCAATGTTTTTTGCAAAAAAACTAATGTTTTTAATACCCCGCCTCCCTATCTCCTTTGGGATTGCAACTTTCTTGCAAGAAATCCATAAAAATTTCGTCCTTGTATTGTCATCAACCCAAAGAAATTTGAAGCCTAGCCTTCTAACTTGCTCCTGTTGGAATATTTTTCAATACTCAAACGGGAGGGGGGGTGAATCAGTATTGCTTCTTTTTCTCAAATTAAATCAATTCTTTATTAATTTATAACAATTTATCAACAAGAATGTCCAGAAATCTAAAATTTAAAAGTAACAATCAAAAAAATTATATTTCATTTACAAGTTACAGTTTGTAAGAGACACTAATCTCTCTTCTTTTGAGCACCAACTCAAGGAGACACCAATCCCATGTTTTCCAAGTACCAACTCCTTGTAGATCAAGTTCCAACGTTTAGAGGACTTCAATCCTCTTGTTTTCAAGCACCAACTTGAGGAAGCACCAACTCCCTGTTACAAGCTTCAACCTGTAGAGCACTTCAATCCTCCCTTGCTCCTCCCTTCCACCCTCACTTCATGTGAACGTTTCAAGTTCTTCCTTAGACTCTATCTGTATTTTAATCTTCTAAATTAGACCACAAAGACGTTTTCCAGTCATCATATCTTTCTGTGTAAATAATCTTCCAATAGGTGTATGATATTTGAATCATTGTCTCTTTGAAAAAGAGCATTAATTCATTGTGCCTCTTCATAAACTTAATATTATTATTTAGGGACAAATTACTTTTATTATTTTACAAAAAACATGTTTAATTATAGTTTTGAAACCTTCTTTGCCTTGTTTGGTTAGGTCTCTTGGTATTTGATAGATCGACCCCCTTTTATTTCGATCTCACACTTCTTCATTGTGTTCTTGGTTCTTTAATAGACAAATTTAGAACCTTTTAACGCTCATTGGTGCATTTTTTGTGTTGTTCATATGGATGGGTGCTAATATCGTGGCCCCTTTTTCATAGAACCAAAAGTTGTGACCAACATCTAAACAAGGAAGATGCATGGCATGTTTTATGTCTTTTTTTTAGCCCATAGGAACTTTTTCTATTTACTAGGTGACCTTACCTTATAACCAGGTGTTATCCAACATTTTAACCCTTCGTTGCCTCATGTTTTCCATATAACCCTGGTTTATGACCGAGACCAACCATGCACAAGGCTTATATTGGTGTTAATTAGATCGACAGTTCGAATATGATCAAATGTTGAGTGGATGGCCCTAGCTTATCTAAGTGCTTTAGAAAGATCTACAATTTGGATTTAATCAACTATTGAGTGGACGGTTCGCATACTCGCGGAATCACATGTCTTCCTTTTCATCGCTTATCTTGGTATCTAATGATATTGACAGTTTGGATATAATAAAGTGTTGAGTGGAGGACCCTGGCTTATCTAGGTGCTTCAGATAGATCTACAGTTTAGATTTAATCAACCGTTGAGTGGACAGTATTTATTTCAAACATAGAATTTTACTTGGAATTGTTTTATGCAGTGGGTTCACGGACTCTCGGACTCGCAGAATCACATGTCTTCTTGGGTGTCATCAAAATGCACGCCCAACTTCCGCTACCTCCAAAATGAACCTACACTTAGAAAGTTTTTAAGTGATTCTTCTCGGGTTCGCGAACTCTCAAACTCGTGGACATATATTTCTTCTCGGATGTCATAAAAATGCACCCCCAACTTTCGTTACCTCCATAATGAACCATGCTTAGAAGTTTTTTAAGTGATATGAGTCTGACCGATAGAATATGATTCTTAGAAAAAAAATTGGGGTGCTCAGTGGACTCGCAAAAAAAGATCGGAGTCGTCGAATCGTGGTTTCATTTTGATCCAACGATCAACATTGTTCTCCGTTCTTTACTGTTCGATCGTTCTCTTATTTTGATCCAACAATCAACATTGTTCTTCGTTCTTTACCGTATGATCGTGTTGTTATTTTGATCCAATGATCAACATTGTTCTCATTCTTTACTATCCGATCGTGCTCTTATTTTGACCCAACAATCAACATTGTTCTTTGTTCTTTACTGTCGATTCTTGAAACTGGTATAGCAGGGTACTTGTCTATATGGATAATAAATCCATATTAACCCTTGTTGACATCAATGACAGCATAACACCATGTCCAACATTCTCCCCCTTTGGCATTGATGGAAAAAAAAGTAAAAACTCTCTATTTTAATTGAGTTTTATTGTGTATTCTCCCCCCTTTGACAACAATGATAGAAGGGACATTTCTTTTCTCCCCCTGAGATTATACTCCCCATGTCCATGTACTCCTATTTTTTATGAAGCTTATGCAATTTTAATTAGATATGGAGATTACCCCAAATTTATGTCTAAGGTATTCAAAAGCACTCGTGGGTAAAGGTTTTGTGAATATATTTGCAATCTATTCTTTAGTTTCCACATATTCTACTTTAACAACCTTTTGAGCAACATGTTCCCTTAAGAAATGAAATTTGATTGGGATATGCTTGGTTTTTGAGTGCATGACAAGAATTTAGGATAGGTTTATGACATTGGTATTGTCACAGCTAAGAAAAATTGGATGATCATATTTTACTTGTAAGTCTTCTAGGGTTTGTTTCATCCAAATTACTTGAATGTAGTAGGAGGTAACAACAATATATCCAGCTTCTTTTGTAGATATTGATATGGAGGGTTTATTTTTACTTAGCCATGACACAACACATTTTCCTAGGAAAAATGCACCTCCACTAGTGCTCTTTTTATTATCCACACTTCCAGCTCAGTCTACATCAGTATATGCAGTTAATGTGAAGTCTTGTGTTTTTGGATACCATAATCCAAAATCCAAGGTTCCTTTGAGATATCTAAAAATCCTTTTAAATGCCTTCATGTGAGTTTATTTAGGTCCAGATTGAAATATGGCCACTAATTCTACAGCTTGCATGATATTTGGTCTTGTTGTTGTTGCATATAATAGGCTACCAATCATTGATCTATACATGGTTTGGTATACATTGAGTGAGTCATCATCTTTTCTTAGTCTGCATCATGTAATCATAGGAGTGCTCGTAGGTTTTCAATCTTCCATTTGAAAAAAATTCAACATTTCTTTAATATATTTGGTTTGAGATATGAATATGCCTTTGTCTGATTGTGAAACTTGTAACCCTAGGAAGAATGTCAGTTCACCAAGCATTGACATCTCGAATTCTTTTTTCATTTTTGAAGAAAATTGTTTGCTTAGAGGATTTAGATTACTTCCAAAGATGATATCAT
>CBVK0101348418.1:0-15079 GCA_900067695.1 Picea abies
CCCTTTACTCCATATGTGAGTCTAGTCGGCAAGCTATTGTCAACCTGCATCATCAACAATCGTGTGAAAACATGTCCACATCATATCATCAAATCAAATGTAATATCACAGTAAATAAATCAACCCAAATAGCACAGTCCTTGACTCAATCTGGAGTCCAAGGGGTTCCATTGATGCCTCTGCATCCTCAAGGTCTAAAACCCTGCACACTCAATAAAACTGAGTCAATAGAACCTATCTATGTCAAAGCAGCAAACATCATGTCATCTATCATAACACATCATAATCAAGGATAGATGTTTTAACATCATAAAAGTCCAGATCACTTGCGAGCAAGTGTCCTCAAAGAATAAGTTTTCTCAGTGCGCCAGAGCGAGATGTTACAGGGGGGGTGGAGGGAGTGAGTGATGAATGAAAATTTTTACCTTCGAGTTTCCACATTGAATCCTTGCATAATGTCTGAATGATTGTTGTGGATGTTTGTTGTTATATTATGCATTTTTGTAGATCTTATAATTGTTGATTTGTTGATTATTGTTATAGAGGAGAAATGGATGATTTATATGTATTCCTATCATATAGATCTATGTTAATGTTATCCATGTATAAATTTGTTTATGAGCCTAAGAATTGTGCATAGAGGATATGTGTGAAGATAATGCATTGGAATTATAATTCCCTACATGTAGGTGTAGCTGGGATGATTTAATGCTCTATGTAAGGTATGGTGTATTCCAATTATATTCCTTGCATGAATGTTGTAGAATCACTTCACATGTGTGTGTAAAATCATCTGGTGGAGCAACAATGTGGGCTCAGTACCCACAGGTTGCTAGCAAATATATTTCCAGTGGATTGTTTATCATTACGTTGAGTTGTGCTTGAGTCTTTGTTGAAGAAACAATACATGTGAAGGTTGATTTGCAAGGAGGACAACAATTGTGCAAGAAGGATGGGTTAGTGTAAACTTGTGTTCTATATCTTGTTCAATTATTTATGTTGAAAAAGAGTAGACTCTGGTGGATGTGCAACATTTATAGTTGTAAGTTTTGAAGGATTCATTCTTTGTTCCATATGTTTTTAAAGTTTTAGTTTCCAAATATTGTATGTCTATTAGAGTCCACTAGGAGTTTCCTTGAATTAATGCAGGTTGTGCTGTTTACCCCACTCACCAAGTGATATCATATCTATGCAAGAGAAAATGTATGTGAATGCAGGTGATATCATTATTTTTTAGAATTATTTTCTCAGAAAAGCATTGTTTCTCTACCTAAGATATTCTCTTATATGATTTTGATTGGAAAATGGGTCTTAGATTTCCTAAATCATTGTCCATCATGGGAATGTAACTCAATGGTTTATCATCCAACTAACTAGAACCACATCCAATCTTATGGCGGGTCTAGGTTGAATTTTCTTATCCAATATTTTCAACACTTCAACAACTATTAAGAAAACTAACCATGTGCAATTGATTACATGTAGGCTACATGTTTTTCAGTAAAAGATCCAATGACATCGTCTAGAGGATGACATGAATGCAACAGGTAACTCCTCTAGTTAAGGAATTTTTCTTGGTGAACATTGTAGCTTGTAGAAATCCAAACCCATTGATTTGGGTTCTGAGGCATGCTCGGTATTCCATGCACATTTCAAAAAATTATTCGGTTGTTACCCTCATGATTTTCATGGTTGCTTCTATCACTCAATCATATCAACCACACCATATCTTTCCAGAAAATAAAATGGGACATTTACTCAGATATAAAACTTGAAGTTTGAACCAACAATTGAAGCTATAATAGAGAACATTTAACACACCACCAGACGACTGTCAATAGTAATAGCTAGGAAATCCTAACGAATAAGAAAATTAATAAAGAAATACCCTAGAATATATTAAGGCTCCATCACAAGATTATTTTGTAATATAAGACCTTTTTGGTGTGAGTTGAGGATGAGGTATTGATAAACAAGAGGGATTTGCAAAGGAAACAAGTTCCTATATTTAGTCAATTGAGATTCAAAAAAAACAATAGCAGTTGTAGGAAAGGTATTTAGATGGATGCTTGTTTATTATGCAATCTGATTGAGATCGATATCATTCAATACTTGGAAGTGGTTGTATACAAGTTTGCAATAAAATAAAGTTCATTTTTTTAGTACAAGATCCTAGATTATATTATAGTAATAGCACTAATCCAAATGTCTTGACATTGAGTAGAAACAGAAGGTTGAAGGCACCCATATGAAATGGTTCAAGAGAAAACTAGTAAACAGTGCTCTTAAGGAGAAATGAATATAATCAATGAATTTAGGCATATTGTCTCCCTCGAATTTATGAAATCATAAAATTGTTTATATAGATATTTTGGAGTTATAATGCACAAGCATTCCATTAAATTCATTTTATAGTTTCTCCTTAATCCAATTGTAAAATGCATAATACTAGCATTCACTATTAATCACATACACCATCTTGACTCAATATTTAATATTATAGATATCATTGCATCTAGACCCATACTTCAACAACCAAAAAATAAATAATGAGATCATAGAAACGTATGAAACATGCAAGTTTAAATTTAAAATACCAAAAATAAGTCCATGCACCCAATGATGCAGCGAGCAGACATGGCGAATGACCACATGAAATTATTTCGATTAGAACAATCTGTTAATACTATGATAGATCAAAGTCTTCGGTACATCAACTAGTAACATTGTTGTTATTTTAAAAGTTTATAACACTTAACAATTATCTCTTTAACATTCCACATTTGTTTTTGTCACGACTTATTTAGTTTCATTTTGAATATTCTTGTGTTTTGTGTCGTCTTCCATTATTCCACTTATTTCTCTTCTTATTCTATGCTTCCACATTGTCTTATCCATCGTCTTCCCCTATTTTGTTAATAAAGGTAGATCCATAATCTTTAGTAACCTAATCTAGATTAAAAAATTATATAGCATCCAAGGTATAAAGTCTTTCATCCAATGCCCAAACAAACAGATATAATAGATAACCATCTAAAAATGTTCTATTAGGGAAAACACATGATATTATATATAGAATAACAAAGACCCAAGACATACACAACATATACTTAGAACAGGTTTGTTTTTGAAAGTGCTATGATATTATAATGCACACAACAAATGTTTTTGAAAGTGCTATGAACATGAGAAAATACTATTAACATTATTAACTTTACACTTGGAATGCAACCGAGGATTTGAATGTTGAAAACTCTAGAGAAATAAAACTATTAAATTCTATATCCCTTGAAGAGAGAGTTATCACTGAGTACATGTTTTTGCCTATTCCATGTCAAGATGACACAAAATCCATAGTCTCTGAGTAAAGTGGTGTGGCATGCATATCCGACAAGTATCCTTAGTCAAATTGCTTCCATGTGTGTTAGTTCACCAAATTGTCAATCGCTTTCCTGCATGTCATTCACATATCATTATCTTGTTGATTTACAATCATTTCAATGGTTCTAATCCCAGGTCTCTGCAAAAATTTTCAAAGATTTATTCCAAGTCTATGTTGGTTGTGGCTATAGGAAGCCTAGGTTTCTACAAAAGTTGGTTCTGGTCATGGGAAGTTGTTGAAACATTGTTATGTTAAGCCCTGGAAAAATCCCCATGTTATGTATAAGACCCCTTATATATTGAATTATTACATTTCTAGTGTTATATTAGTAGGTCAGCTAGAACCCTTAATTGTACCCTTTGTCTCCTATATATATACCAAGGAGATTCTAGTGTTATATTAGTAGGTCAGCTAGAACCCTTAATTGTACCTTTTCATTATAATTCTACCTTCTCTCTCTCTCTCTCTCTCTCACACACACACACACACACACACACACATGAGACCTAGTCTTAGGATCATTGTATCTCATCTCATATTGTCTTTTGAATTGGATATATTATAAAATAAGGTTTCCCCCTCAAAGTGAACTATATTCATTTAACTTTTATCATTTTTAAGGTGTTGGATCATAACATTTTGTATCAAATCTTACAATCCTAGGGTTTTTCTCCTCCAACTGAGAAACCTTGTAACTTTTGCTATAATGTTTTTTGGGACGTTTCAGACCACGAAAATTTGAGCAAACTGAGATGAAATATGAAGGTATAGGTGGTGAAAATTTCAAGGTCTGTTTCCTTGTAATTTTGGATATATATCCTATGGAATATAGAGTTTACGACTCATCCTAAATTCAGTTTTAAATGAGTCATCTTGGAATTTTTGCTATAACTATGTTTATGGGAATTTCTAGACAGTGGAATTTTGTGGAAACTCAGGGGAAAATTCATTGTACAAGTGGTAAAAATTTCAAGTTTTGGTTCGCTATACTTTTGGAGAAATAATCCATGAAATACAAGGATTGTGACTAATCCTAAGAGTCACCTTTGAATTTTCGTTGCAACTTCTTTTTTGTTATGTTTCAAACTGAAATTTTCAAACTCCTTAAGATAAATGGCGAGTTACATGTGCCAAAAAATTTAGATTTTGAATCATTATAGTTTGTAAGATATATCTTGTGGAAGTTGGGGATTTTTATTAATCCGTAAATTAGTCTTAAAAAAGTCATTTTGGTATTTGTGCTATAACATTTTATCAGTAAAGGTTCAAACTATGAAATTTTTAGGAGTTTAAAAAATCATATCATAGTACTATGGGCCAAAATTTCAGACTTATAAGGGTTCAAAGTTCATATATATATCAATACAAAGGTCAGTCATCCATGCATACTCCAAATTAAGATTTTGAAAGGCACATAGCTTACAATTGGCATACACTTTGATTGGAATATATATTTTTGGTGATTCAAAATTGTGATAAAGAGAAAATGGATGAGTATTATTATTTGTAACCCACATGGCTCCAAAAAAAATTCTCAACACCAAATAAAACTCCATAAAGATAACATAAGATGTTGGAAGAAAATGAATATTTATAAAACAGATTATCCCAATTAAAGAACCAAGTTGATGAAATGAGTGGTAGTATGTTGAAACTATTGGATTTATCACTTTCTCAGGAATCCATAAAAAAGGAAATGGAAAAGAAGATGAATGAAAATAGTGCACATATGGAAAATAAGATGGAAGAAAATATGTATCAAGTAGGAAAAAATATGAATGAAATGAAAAAATCCATGAAGTTCTTAGAATATATCTTCTTATAGAGGGTCCCTAAAAGGGATATGGATATCCAAGGAAATCTTGAAAATAAGGAGAACAATGGTGTTGAGACTCAATCACACATGGGGAGTATTTTATCACAATTGGAGAGCATCAATATTGAATTTTAGAATTATTCATCACTTTAAGATCTACATCATCAAGGCTTCAAGTCAGCACCAAGGAACTACTTCATTCCAAAGATCGATATGAGGAATTTTGATGGTAAAGATCCTATAACATGGATATTCCAGATGGATAAATAATTTGATCTACACCAAGTGTCAAGGTTATAAAAGGTACCTATTGCATCCTTGTATTTAGAAAATGATAAATTTGTTTGGTATCAATGGCTTTGTGAAAGAAAAAATAATTATATTATCTCTTGGTCCATTTTTATGGATGAATTGATATTACATTAGAGGTATATTAAGAGAAATGAATTCTTTAGTCGATTTATAAATCTTCAACAAAAAAGGTCTAATTACAGAGCACATTCAACAATTCCAAAAACTTAGTTTTGGAGTAACGAACATTCCTGAGGATATTATGTTAGATCTCTTTATGGGAACTTTAAAGGAGAACATTCAACATGAGGTTCTTCTCTTTGAACCTAAATTCCTAGAGAAATATTTCACTATGGCAATGAGAGTGGAAAAGAAAAATATGACTACTAGAAGGGTGGCCACTAATGTCTATACAAAGCAGCATATTCCCTCTCCTAACCTCACTTAATCAATAAGGTTGATACCTCAGCAAAAGGATGAAGGAAGAGAAAAGGGACTATGTTTCAATTGTGACAACTAGTAAGGGACATAAATGCGGTGAGAATAAATTATTCTACATAGAATGTGAAGAGGAAGAAGATCAGAAATTAGAACCATTGCAATATATAGATCTAGAAGAGACTACTCCAATGATATCTTGTCATGAATTGGCCAAAATCAGTACTCCACAAACCCTCAAGATACAAGGATACATAAAAAATAAAAAGGTAACAATTTTGATTGATTACATGGTAGTACACATAAATTCATCAGTTATAAATTAGCAAAAGATCTCAATTGCTTTATATTTCTAGCACCATTGTTTCATGTAATGATTGCAGATGGAAGTACCATAAATTGTTCTGATAAGTTCCATAGTATTAAGCTCAATATGGGGAAGTGTTTATTGGATAGTCTCGTGATGTCCATTCAAATGGGTGGTGATGATGTTCTATTAGGGGTACAATTGTTACAATCATTGGGAATAGTGGGCCTTAATCTTCAAGATCTATTCATGAGATTTCCCTTAGAAGGAAAGTAAATTGAGATTAGAGGTATCCAAGGGGAACCCTCTAAGGAGATAAGATCTAATAGCATGAAAAAATTACTCAAAAATGGACACCATGGTGTAATTGCACAATTTTTCTCATTATGTATATTCAAACACCTATATCCTCTACTCCATTGGATCTCCAAAAAGTTATAAAAAAACAATTCCAAGGTATTTGGAGATATTCCTAAGGGCCTTCCACCTGCTCGATTTCATGACCATGATATTCATATGAAACTAGGAAGTATGCCACATAACATTAGGACTTGTAGGTATCCATATGCACAGAAGAGTGAGATTGAGCATATGATCCAAGAAATGTTAGATGTGGGAATTATTCAACGTTGCCAAAGATATTCCTCTTCACTGGTAGTGATGGTTATAAAAAAGGAAGGTTCATGGCGTATGTGTCCATATTATAGATGGCTCAAAAAAATTACCATCAAATACAAGTTTCCTATCCATGTCATTGATGAACTATTAGATGAATTGCATAGAGAAATTTTCTTTACTAAGTTGGATCTTCATTTGGGATATCATCAAATCATAATGAGGTTAGAAGACATTCCCAAAACAACCTTTAAAATGCATGAAGGTCATTATTAGTTTTTTGTTATTATGTTTGGACTTACTAATGCACCATCAACATTTCAAATCTTGATGAATTATATTTTCAAACCCTTCCTTAGAAAATATGTGTTAGTATTTTTTGATAACATACTAATCTACAACAAATACTAGGAAGAACATGTTAGTTTATTGTCGGTATCCTTGTTGATTGTTGGTCTTGTTAATTGTACCCTTTGTATCATATATATACACCAAGGAGACCTATTATTATGATGATCTCATCTCATCTTTTACATTGGATATATTGTAAATGGAGGTTTCCCCCTTGAAGTGTACTATTATTCATTGAATTTTTATCATTCCCAAGGAATTGGATCATAACATATTTCTTCCTAGAGTATTCCTATTTGTTGTAGTTAGTGTTTTCATTCTAGAAATGTAGAGGAAGAAGTTGAATTATATGATAGGATTATTATATAGAGATCATAATGAAAGTAAGCAATTCACTGATCACTAATGTCACAATTTTTATTCCAACCAAAATTAGAAAAAATATACATAATCGAAAGGATATAGGATAGAATATCTAAGACGAGGTAATACACTCAATGCTAAAGGAATGTGATATAGCCTGGAATCTTATATGTTAATGTAAAATGTTTAGTTTGTACTTATAGATTTAATTTTGTTTTAATTTTTTGCATTTTAATTCACTAAAATCCATGCAGAAAACCAAACAATTTCTGGGAAAAAAAAACCATGATTGAGCACCTAGTCAATTATTTGAGGAGAAATAATGTCTTTGTGGGTGGAAAAAAAACAATAATAGAGTATTTTTGTTGAATATTATACATGATATAACCATGACATGTGTAGCAAGGAAGTAGCCATGCCCCCCATATTGCATATAGATGAGACAAGCAAAGGGGTGACTAGAGATAGCAAATACATGGTTGTGGTATGGTGTCAACTTAACAATGGGATCACCATGAATGTCATATACATGGAGAATAAAAATATTGAAATGTAAAGGGAATGTAGGCTCTACTAAGGAAATTATATCTTTAAAATTTTTAATTGATGTGGAGTTGTGATTCTTTATCTTTCTCATTTTTCCTTATATATCTTGATCCAGATTATTTTCGGCACGAAATGAGAGCGGAGATATAAAATAGAAATATACAGAGATATTGCAAGAGAAAATAATATAACAGAGATATATCATAAATATAACAATAAAAATAGAGATACAGTAATACACAGTTTCTATTAATGAATGAAATGTACAAGACTGTAAAAATACATAGTGAAATACTCGCTAGAATGGTGGCAACTTATCTCTAAGAAGAGATGTGATGGCTACTCACATTCACAAGAAAATGATTTTACAATGAGGCTCTAAAGGAATTTTTAACATAAATAAAATCCAAAACCCTAACCCTGGAAGATGAAAAGCCAACAGTTATGTGGACCTCGTTTTAGGTAGTTTGGTGTATCAACTTCCCGGGGGAGTAACTTTGGCATACGATATTCGTTTGGGGCACATGCTAGCTCATTGGAAAGGTATAATAGAGGAGATTCATTTTGGGGGCTCAATCAGAGACTTAGGATATATTTGGGGTGCCCAATCTAAAAAAAACTTCATTTAGGCCCTCAAAATGGCCCCAAAATTTTAGAAACCAAAAACCTGCTAAAAATAGTAAGTTGCCAGAAGATTGTTTTGTGTCATTTGGAATAGGTGGCTGCCCATCGATATCCACCTGGATCAATCCTACCTCCTTAGGAATAAATTTTCTCCATTGCGTTGAGTTCCCGGGGGAGAGGGGAAAGAGTTCACTAAATCTGAATCTTGGTGAGTTGCTTCCCTTGTTGGAGATGTTGCATTGCTTGGTTTGTGGAAGGCTATCATGAACTTGTTGCTAGTGGGGTTGAATATGTTCAACCAACCTATTGTATCTTTTCTTGATGAGGAATTGTGTAGGCACCATCATAGGTTAAGAAACAATATCTTATTTTTCTTTTGCAATCTACTTCTGATGGATAGAAGGTGTTGAGGCTACAATGATTGCAGTGGCCTTCTGTTCACCTTTTGAAAAGATTGTGAAGAGGCTGAATTTTGCAGTATGAGAGATTATCTTGTGGCAATGTTTTGGTGGAACAGTAATCAAAACTACCATCCTGTAGATATGATACCCAAGAGTAACAATGACACTATGAGGTTGAGACTCATAGATAGCATGTTTCTTCCACATATATGGCTAGCCCAAGAGAAAATCACAGACATCTAGCGGGGTAACATCACATAATACCTTGTCCTTGAAGGGATGGATGCCATAGGAGAGGTGGAACTGTTGGCTGACATGAAGATCTTGTCCCTGTCGAAGCCATATGATGTTGTATGGTTGTGGGTGTAGTGTTGTCGACAATCCCAATTGTTTGATGACCTTCGTTGATATGAGTTTATTCTGGCTTCTGCTATCAACAATATAATGCAATGGGGTTCCCTTCTTCATATTTGTGTTACCCTTCCTTTCATGTGGCTTGGGTTGGTTTTCTGGAGGATGTTTGTTAGGGTTGTATTTATCATGCTTTGGTTGATGCGGATTTGGAGACTCAAACTCTAGTTTGTTCTGGTGCCTAAATTTTTGCTCAATCTTGATAGCATATCGATAAGCATCTCCCACTGATGAGATGTCCAGAAACTCCATTTCAGTTTGGATGTATCTGTGTAGAGCCTCATGATATTTTAGAACCAAATGTCGCTCAGAATATTTGATACCCATCTTAGTACGCAATGTATGGAAGGTATTGGTGAACTCTAGCATTCCTTGGCCCCTCTCTTGACGTAGTGTGGTCCATCTCATGTACTGGTCATCATAGTTACGAACAGGGTAATATTGTTCCTTAACCATATCCACACAAAAAATCCCAAGTGGGTTTGGCCCCATATATTCTAGACTCCTCTGTGGAACTTTTATCCCAGTATTTTTCCCACCAATTGTTGACATGGGGGAGAGACTTAAGGAGTGCGAAGGTGATCTTTTCCCTTTCAGAAAAAATTTAAACAGAGAAATAACCTTCTAGCAGATTGAAATATGGGAATATCAAAATTAACTTGTACCTTGAAAGTCAAGGTGCCTCTAAAGTGGTTGGTTGATGAAGATGCACTATTTTTTATCAGTCGACATTGAAGGATGTGGTAAAAATTCTCCATCATTTCGTCGCTCTACCACATGAGAGCTTGCTCACGCAATAGATTAATAGAATCATCTGCTCTGTAATTTTTCTTTTCTTCCAACATGGAGGGTTTATTAGGTGTGAGAGAATGATTTTCCTCAAGAGAGAAAAGCTCAAGACCCAACTTTCTATACTCAGACCTCATCGGGGACATGCACTGAACAAAACGATCAAGATCAGCCTGCTTTGATACCACTAACATAGATTATTTTCAACATGAAATAAGAGCAGAGATATAACACAAAAATATATAGAGATATTGAAAGAAATTCAATAATATAACATAGATATATCATAAATATAACCATAAACACAGAGATACAGTAATACACAATTTCTATTAATGAGTGAAATGTACAAGACTATAAAATTACAGAGTGAAAGACTCGCTAGAATAGTGGCAACTTATCTCTGAGAAGAGATGTGATGACTACTCACATTCGCAAGAAGATGATTTTACAATGAGGCTCTCAATTCCCTCTTAACATAAATAAAATCCAAAACTCTAACACTAGAAGATGAAAAGCCAACAATTTTGTGGACCTCGTTTTAGGTAGTTTGGTGTATCAACTTCTTGGGGGCGTAACTTTGGCATACAATCTTTGTTTGGGGGGGGCGTAACTTTGGCATACAATCTTTGTTTGGGGTGCACAATAGCTAGTTGGAAAGGTATCGTCAAGGAGATTCATTTTTGGGGCTCAATAAAAGCCTATTTCCATAAAATGGGTGATCAATATCGAAAAAACTTCATTTATACCCTCAAAATGGCCCTGGAAGTTTAAAAACCAAAAACCTGCTAAAAATAGTAAGTTTCCAAAAGACTGTTTTGTGTCAGTTGGAATAGGTGGCCATCCACCGATGTCCATCTGAATCATGTCTCCAAAATAGTGGCATCATATCATTAAATCCATTTTTTTCTCACCTATTCACAATGTGTTATGTTTTATTGTTAAATTGTAATTCTTTCATTACCATTATGCCTAGTCTATGGCCATTTTTTTGTTGAAATATTTTGTCAAACATTTTGTATGTGGAGAAATATGTAAAAAAAATTATGATGAATATATACATTATTATTTTTATTTGTTCTATATATGCTTCATTTTGATTCGTCCCTTGACCCTCTAAGCCTATATACTTTTCTCCCTTCCAATTTTGATGTTATATGGAGGAGATATATAAAGAGGATACTTGAGATAGATTGTAAATTCCTTCTTGGTGAAGAAATTTTATCATTGATTTTGATGGTTTGAAATGACTTCCACTACCTACCAAAAGTTATGTTTTTATCCTAACCATTTCCCCATTTCCAACACCTAAGGACTACGACCCTAGAGTTTGGCCTCCAATGTTGGCTAAGGCCTCAAAATTGATCCCTAGTGTGCCAAAACGCAAAATGGTTGACATATACCACTCAAATGGTTATCCCTAATGGCCATGTGGTGGAAACATTTTCTATGTATGATCCCTGAGTGAAATTCCATATGCATGACCCATAGTGTTCTTTAGAATACATGTGATATATGGTCACCATTTTGGGGATTATCAGTCTAGGGATAGCTCTTGAGGACTATGCAATGGTATATGTCCAAATAAAATATCTCAACCTTGACATTTATCTTTAAATCTCATGGTCCATGCAAGGGTCCCCAAACCACAATGTAGGCCCTCGATAATAAATAAATAAAAAATGGCTAGAAAGTGGGATAGGGATACCAATTTTTAGGTTTAAAATATCTAGGATGGTTCTATCAATGCCCATTAATATATGCCCCAAACAGGGAATCCTTGTCCTAGAAATAATTTTTAGTGTCCATTTCAATATTTGTTGCACAAATGATGATTCTCATCACCCATGACATAGTCCATGGTATAAATTCAAGGTCTAAGTCCATAATAATTGCCTTTGTGGCTCAAGGGCCATGCATGGTAACCTAGATCCCTATAATGGGCATGCAAATGGAACCTTTAGCTTACAATTCAGATTATTGAAGATATTAGACACCCACCTAGTATTTATTTCCCTATGTTCATTAGTATATGTTGAGGGTGTCCCTTGGTCTGAGATATTCTCCTCTAGATCAAAATATTATCCCCTAGATGAGGGAACCACAATCTCTTCAATGATTACTCATTTTTACTTCAGTTAGACTAGTGGAGTCAAGTCTCACATGGAAACCTTGGAATTATCACCAAGTGTTGCATTTTTTCCTTGGAATCATCACCAAGAGGGTGCACTTCACATGCATGAATATAGGAGAGAACTACACATGTTCATGCATGATATTATCTCGACTCCACTTGTGTGATCCAGTTAACTAACAGTTGCATGGTTAGTTAACTAGGACTAGGTAGAAGTTCACTCTAGTTTCTGTCAGTTGTTATGAGGAAAATATCTCTATGGCTAGGGGTAAACCACAATAGACAAAAATGACTATAGAAATCAACTCTATTCTCAAGTATTCTATATAAAAAAATATGCTAGAAAGACAAGATAAAAGGCCTATCTCATCCAAATGTTCGATGAAGTCCATCGTTGAGAAATTGACCCAAAGAAATACACCTGCAACTAGTCCTCAATAACCAAGAAAAGTAGGCATATGGTGATAATATATGATGTTAGCACATTCAATAGCATAATCCATGCCTTTTGTGCAAGATTGCATGGGGTGAGGCAAATATTGCTATAACAGATTCCCCCTAATGTGTGAGGTTAGAGGAGTATTTGTGATGGCCTAAATACATTATAAAAACCCATAAGTGGAGTGATGGGGAACCAACTGGAAGAACTAGTTGCTCATTACAATCTGTCTATATTGACTTTGCACACATGGCTTCCAATTTAAAGTACACTGCAAATCCATGTCAAAATATACCAAACAACTATCTGTGTCCATGAATAGGAAAATAAAAATGTGGTTACATGACAAAGGTTGTCATAGTCACGAACAAGGCCTAGTAGAACCAGTCTCAAGATATATGTATACAATGGAGTACAATCTGATCTCCCGTGATCACTGAAGTCAAACAGGTATTGGTCCAATGAAAAGGAAGCAACAACTCAGGAAAGTTGTGGCCACATACCGATGTCTTCAAGTCTTCTACACAATGCGCCAAAGGTGCAAGTCTACATCGTGTGAATAAAGGAGTTGAGGTCAAACACAATGAGAGTTTTTTTTATTATCGGTCATTGAGGTATACTGTTAACAAATGCAAGACAACCTACCGATGATGAAAATAGGTATCAAGGCATCGATTACATTCTTGCAAGTGTGAATAAAGGAGTTGGGGTCGAACACTTGAATAATCCATCGATCGGGAGACATTGATGTATTCCCAATTGTCGATGGTGAGAGAACCTACCACTAATTATTGCAAGCCTCAAGGTACTCATAGGACTCTAGGTCTTGTTTCTATAATAGATGAGATAAAGTCGATGGAAGGAGACCCGCATAAAGGAGAGAATTAAGGCATCTTTCATCATTCATCATGAGGTACAAAGAAGAAGCTTCATTATTTGGAGGAAATCGGATGAAGAAAATGTTCACGAACCAATGACCCTGTGCGTCTTTCATGTGTGCCAAGTGAAATAAGTACACGAAAAAAGACCCTTTGAATAGCAGCCAATGAGGAAAATTGTTGAAAAAGGAAAGGAAACCACCAATAAGGCTAATGGATTCCAAGACATTGCATGAATCCCAATGTGTTAATAGATGTCTTGCCATCGAACACAAGGGAAACCACCCAGTCAATGACCAATGATGAAATGTCAATTGTTGAGTTCAAGATTACCTACCAATGAGGAAAGTAGGACTAGGGTGCATAATAGGACTACAACATCATGTGATTCTGAGAAAAATTGAGGGTATGGCCAACATGCAAAGTCAAGAGTTCTAAGGAATGGCTGACATAGGCTGATATATATTCTTTGAACAAGAGAATGAGACATATGGAAGACTCTAGTAGCATAGACTCAATGATGAAACCATGAGATGGAGGAGGCATCAATCAAGTTCTCCATAGGGACTGGAAGAGTAAACAGTCGGTGGAGAAAACTCTATGTAACGATATCAGCTTCCTAAGGCCATGCTAAACCCAAAATTATGATAACAAGTGGATTCAATAACTTTGTTCTATGTCAAAGGTGACACAACTGCTTCCAATATGACATAATAATCCCTTCCCACCCATCTTTTTTTTGTTTCTTCATATACAAATGAATGTTATAATACAGAGGAGGAAACGAGTGTCGCAAGTAAGAAAAAATAGTTCCAACAATGGAACATACCTATGCTCAATTCGCAAGTAAGAAAAAATAGTTCCAACAATGGAACATACCTATGCTCAATATAAGGAGGTGCATGCGGGACATGCACACTCAGGGGAATGTTCCCTCCTGGGTATAGGGTGTCAAATTGCGAAGGATATAGACAATGCTTTGCTTGGTTGAGGATGAAAAACTACTGAGGAAAATGGTTTATAATGAAAAGAGAGAACCGGATATAGGCTCAATATTGAAAGCAAGGGCATGATATGCAATCACAACTTGACGCCAAAAAAAGACCTTTTCGTAATCTTAGTCTACTTGGTGTGAAAAAGGGATAAACTTGTACCAAATAGGCGTCCTTTCAAATCCAATTTACGAGTGCGAAAGAGACAATTTCACTTGAAAATATTTTCTCTTTTTGAAAACAGGTTGGAAAAGAGCTTAACTAAGACTCACGACCTTTCAAGTCCAATTAACGAGTGTGAA